>APFE030888057.1:80201-134698 GCA_000404065.3 Pinus taeda | reverse complement strand
ATATATATCTATATATATATACATATTCCTATGGTTTATTGTGTTTTTTATGCTTCTATTTGTTGTTTTAATTACATGTTATGCAAATGTCTATCTAATACATAATTGGATAATACATTAGTTAACGTATTTAATTGTCTTGGAATGTGTTGATATGTGATGAAATCAAAATTCCTTTCCAACAATTTAACACATAGATATAGCTTTAGAATCCGATGGTCTCTGACAGAATAACACCCATTGAGCTAGTGGATGACAAGCTGAGAATCCAAGTTCACCACCAATGTTCGAATACCGAGATTGATCGCCTCGCCTAGTAACTCAATAACTACACTATACTCAGCCACATTGTTCGTGGTACAACCTAGACAAACACCTTAAAGGTCTACTAGCTCACCATGAGGATCGTAGATCACCCATGCCGCAGAAGACAGGTTGCGTGTACTACGGGAGGTACCATTGGCGAAACCAACGTAAGGCACACCAGACATTTGCACAAGAAGCAAAAGGACATTGTTACACAACAATTTGTCACCATCCCTGCTACCCCTCTCCCGCATCTTGGAGGACTCATTCCAGGACCTATGAGAAGTGACATGGCCTGCAAACACTTGTATTACATTCCCTTGAACATGAGCTTTATTTGCCCTAAAGACATCTCCTGCTAAAAACCCCTAAAAATAGTTCTTTTTCCATTGACGCAATTCCATAGTGCAGCCCTCGCGCCAAGGGGGAAAATCCTCCAAAGAGGGCGTGCCAGTTGGCGCTCTGTCATAGAGTCACACCCGCGCCAACCATACTCAGTGGTGTTTTTTAACAAACAAACAGTGGAAGTTTCGTCCTAAAAAAATCCTGGACTACATCTATCTTGAGTTGGGTGGTTTGGCTACGGATTTCCATAGAGAGGAAGTGGTTTGCCACCTCTCATGGAAGCTTCCTTGATGATATGGCTAATCCCATGATTATTGCGGATGATCCCAACTCCCCTTCCTCCATCTATAAAAGCTTGTCCATTTTCCTTGACAAGCTAGTTCCAGAGTTTTTGAGTTCCAGAGATTCAGAATTATCAAGTTTCCAAGAGCTTCATGCTGCAAGAGCCTTCGTGATTCCCATAAGGCCAAATCCAAGCAAGGAGATTATTGTCCAAGAACCAAAGAGAGAGGCTTGTCTTTACTCCCAACAAGCTTTGCGAGACATGTGCTACTGACTACCTGCCAAAGGAGAATCCAACGTCAAAACTTTGGTTGTATTCTTCTTTGATTAAGTATTAATGAACGACTATTGGTTATGGTTCCACTCTTGTTGTTATTTGTGATGATGATGAGTTATATCCTTTCTGACTGATATATAGTTGCATATATTTGATTTTATGCTTGTGTTTGTGTCGTTTCTTGTATGTGCAGGTGTCCATTCACAAAGATCGTGAGGATTGTGATATGCCAGAGCAAAGGAACGGGAGCACCACCTCTTCTACAAACAATAGCATTGGAATCCAGGTATGCCTTCATCACTGGTCTGTTAATTTGTAATTAGAAACTTGCACTATAGTGTTTGATGATTTTTGCTAGACCCGGTCTGGGCTAGTAGGGAGTGCCTCTGTCTGCAGATGGGATTTACCTCCTCAAAAATTTGGCGGCCATACTAGGGAGCTTGTCTTGCCTTTTTGGTTGTTTCTCGATTTTCACCTACTTGGTCAGCCTTCTGGGTTGAGTTCTTTTGTTGTTTCATGCTTCTTGGTTTACCTGGTTATCGTTGGCCTAGTCTTGGATTGCTTCTTTTTTATTTTTGCATAGCAAACTTGATTGGTGCACTTTTTTAGCGTAACAGTCGTGCCAGTTGGCGCTAGTTGTCAATATACAACCCGCGCCAATCCTTAAAAGGCGCTAGTTGTAGCCTGACGGTCGCGCCAAGCCTGGGAACTTTTAAAGTTTGCTTGGTTTTAAGCCTTCCAAGCTTGGTCTTTGTTCTGGATACATTTTTTTGACTACTTGAGTGTGTTGGAGTCTTGTTTGATTGGTTTTAACCTTTACCCCTTGGTTGTTTGCCATTTTCTATCAATTTCACGTTTTTAGCCCTAGGGCATCTAGTGGCTTTGTGTGTCGAGCCTTCCTTAGGAGTTTTTGGTCTTATATTGGTCCAGTCGACTTTCTGATTACTCCCTTGCACTCGTTTAGTGGTTGTTAATAATTTTATTGCATTATTTGAGTGACTTACCCCTTTTTCACTTGAATTCCACTTTCTTTCGCTTTGGGCCTAGATTACACGGCTCATTTGTGTCTTTGGGACTTTTCTCAGTTTTGAAGGACTGCTTTGTGATTTAGGGATCTAATTGTGTTTGCATTTAGTGAAATTTGTTTGTTTTTACTCTTTTATTATCATTTCTCAAAGTTTGTTTGGTGCATCTTGCCATCAACTTTAAAAAAAAAAAAACAATCTCTTTTTCTTTTCATTAGTTAATGTGAATTAGAGCTTTTCGTTGTTATTAGTGATTAGTGGCTTTGAAGAAAAGTTTTTTAATTTCTATTAGCTGCATTAGAGATGTTGTTGGTTGCTTTATGACCATTTTGTTTGTGTGAAAGTTCTCAACTCTCTCATAGTTAGCATTCATCGAATGAAATTATATATTGTGGCATATAGTTTGCATTTAGGGAATTTTGAGACATTACATACGGTAAGGCCTGAAAACTGAAACATAATCCAAGATCAACTTTAAAATGAACTGAATGAATCTAACAATGCGTTGGAACATAACGCACATTGTTTAGAGGTCTAGGCTAGAGATGTGCTCCGGCGTCGTTAAACCTAGTCACTTTTGTTTCCACTCAAGGTTGGGTGATTCCTCCTTCTGTGACTCAATAGTGGTCTAGTACGGACTTGTGCTCCTACGTACAATTGAGTATATGGAGAGACCCCACTAGGTTATCATCCTTTATCCATAGGAAGCCGTGTCTACCACCTTATGACCCGTAATGCACCGAACACAGCATTCAGGAAGATTGACTGTCGTACGGAAAGTCCTTGGTTTTCTTACGATTGCCAAGATGTATATGCAGTTTTACGGATTGTCTGGTAAACCTTTTGCCTAGTTCTCCAGAGTAGTCACTTTTGATCCTTTTCGGACTCCCTAAAAGAAAAAGCTCATCTGAGCATTTGTCACTTCGGGCTCATTAAGCATTTGAAGGCGACTAGAGTCATCTTTTTGTCCTTTTCTCAACTCTTTAAAGATGAAAAGGTCAAGTTATGTCCTTATGTCTTAAAATTTATTCGACCACGTTCACATTTACCCTGTTATATCTTGTTTGTGTTAGCTTGAGTAGGGTCCTTTCTCGTTAGTTTGCCTAGGATTTTTGAATTGAATCATCCTGGTGGAATCATCGAACCCGTCTCCCATTCCAATTGACCAAGGGTCTCCTTCTTCTGTTGCTCCTGAGACACTGGTTGGTAGTGGTACTCTCCCTGTTATTCCGAGTATCCAACCATTGAACTCTCATGCTCCAGAAGACGATTTTTACAATATCCATTGGAACCCTGTTTGGGAGCCTTCCGAGGAGGATACTCCTATTACTCCTCATGGTGTTTCGGTCCCAATGTCTTCCTCTAATATGGATGACACATCCCCCATTACGAGTGAAGCATCCGTTGTGATGAATGTTGAAACTCCTATCTCGGTGGAAACCCCACCCTTCAGTGTCAGCCCTCTCGGTGTCACATTGCTCTTATGCTATAGGGCTTTGAGGGATGTTATTAGTTCTAGGAACTCTTTTTCGGGTACCATGTGGGATCACAACATCACTCCCAGTTCGGGATATTTTATTCCTCAAATTCACAATACATCTATCACTTCAGTCGCGACTATTCTAACTGTCTGTGTAGCTTCTTCAGTGCCTGTTGTTAGTGCCATCACTGCATCCTCGGTCGTGACCACTGTTGCTAGTCCATCCCCCGGTTCGGTAAATAGTGGCCAGTTGGTACCTACATCCGTAGTTGTCAATCCTACGCTTGGTGCCCCACCTTCTTCTGGTTCCATTCCAGCAGGGCAGGCATACGATCAGTATTTGCAATCCGTTCAGAATCTGGGCTCGCAAGGTCCATTTCATTACTATGATCCCGTAGGGCATCATCTTTATCTTGGATCCTTGCCATCTAAGCCTGCGGTTAAGGTCTCAGTCCCGTTAAACATTGCTTGGGGTACCACTCGTTACGGTGGTGGCTAAGCACCCGCTGTGGATTTTCAAGGACCACCTTATCAAGGTCAGCCGTCTTACACACAGCCTTCCTATGGGTAGCAGTATTACAGGAAATCTTATCCAAGGCAACCTGGAGGCCCACAAGGACAACCCTTTCAAGGACAACCTTCGGCCTATGGTGGTCCATCTTTTACTTATCTTGGGAAACCCTCTGGAAATCTAGGACAACCTTATATGCAACAAGGACAACTTGGGGTCCAGCAGGGATACCCTTCTGGGCAACCCTTTGGAAATCCAGGACAATCTTATATGCAACAAGGAGAACCTAAAGTCCAGCAGGGATACCCTTCTGGGCAGAGTGGTCAGCCTTACGTATAGCAAGGCCAACCCATTGTCCAGTCTGGTCAACTATCTAGACAAGTTCGTCAACCTCAAATTCAATTAGGCCAACGAACTGTCTAGTCTGCTCAACCATCTGGTCCATCGGGACAACCCTCAGTTGTGCAAGGGCAACCCAACACCTAGCAAGCTCAACCTTCTAGGCAGGTGGGCCAATCTCAAGCTCAGCGAGGACAACCTTCTGGCTAGGTGGCTCAACCCCAATCCTCTCAAGGACATCTTTCTGGGCCTGCTCAACTGGGCATGCAAATGGTTGTTGCTTCTCAAGCTCCACCCGGTTTCCAGCCCCAGGCTGGGCCCTAGACCCAAGCTGGTCTTCAAATGCAAGTTGGGTTTCAATCTCAACCTCCTTATCAAACACAGCCTGGCCCCCAGGCTCAGTATGGAGCCCGGCAACCTTATGGTTTCCATCAATCCCAGGGGAAAACTTAGTTAGCCCCGTACCAAAATTATCAACAAATACAGGTGAGTCCTTATAGAATTACCAACAACAGTATGTTGCTCCTACAAGTCAAGTTGGTAATCAATGTAATGCTGGGGGGTAAATCTAGGGTTAGCCGTCTAGTTATGGTTATAACCCCTATGGACAAAATCTCTACGGACAGAACCCCTATGGGCTAGGTCCGTCTGGACAAAATCAATGGGGGCAACCAAAAACTAGTTGGAACCCTGGTGCTACCCCTTACCCACGGCCACAGATGTCCTTTAATCCTCAGTTACCCTTCTTAGCAACATTGGAACTGCTGAATGTGTCCAAACTCACTAATGATCCTATTCTTCACAATCCGTATTGGCCACCAGTTCCAACTAAGATTCCTGGTGATTGTCCCAAATTCAATGGCAAAGCTGGAGAAGACCCCCAAGCCCACGTTATGACTTATCACCTCTGGTGTTTGTCAAATTCGTGGCTTGACGATTCGGTCTGGCTCCGCCTTTTTCAAAGGACTCTCACTGGCTCTGCTGCTAAGTGGTATATTGAGCTAGCCCGCGTATCGTTTCAAGATTTTAACTCGTTGGCGATGGCATTCTTAACTCATTTTTAGTTGCCAATTCAGTATGAGACAGGAACGCATCTCCTCACATCTCTTAAACAGGATACGGCCACGCACATCTCTGATCATATACATGAATGGAGACGGCATCATCGTTTGATTAAGTTTTGGATTCCTGATCAGCTCCTGACCCACTGGTTTACAACCTCCTTTGTCCTTGCAATCGCACGAGACATTGCTCTGGGGGCATGTGTAACTGAAGAGTAGGCTATTTCATGTGCTCAGTACCTTGACTTGGTTTATTCCCAGTCTGGTACCCTATATGATTATTTTCCAGATACCCCGAGGCCCGAAACTTCCAAAACTCCGTCAAAGCCATCTATTGACGGTGTCATTAGATTTGTAAATCCGTCCTCTAAGAAATCTTCCACGAACCTTGGGAAGAAAAATTTGAATGCTTCGAATGAAAATACTTCTTGGGCTGTGTCTAATTCTGGTAATACTTCTGAGGTTAACGCCATCCAGTCCGCCATGGCGAATAAAGCCTCGAAAGGAAAAAAGAAGGGAAAAGGGAAAAATAAAGTTGATCAACCCAAGCAGGATTCCCTTAAACCTCCACCCGAGGAAGGAGCCAAACGCAAAAACAAGTATCCTTGTCTTATCTGTGATGAGGATCACTACACCAAAGACTGCCCAAGGTGGTCCGAAGTTAGTTGCTTGTTGAAAGGTGCTCCTGGGACTCCTGTGGTGCTGAAAGAACCTTTTCCCTTGCAGCAAATGCAAATGGTGGCTAACCCATCCCAATCCTCTTCTCCCTTTGGTTCTCAAGTGTTCATAGCTGGAATGATTCCCGTTCACATTAGTAGTCGAGCAAAATAATATCCATCACCTACTGGGAAAGAGCCTGAGGTCCCCTCAAGTGCTCCTTCTCCCAGTTCTGGTCCACTCCATATCGAGAGACCTAGCACTGAGACGCCTATTTGACCCCCTCCTAAAGGTGTACTCCGGAGATCTTCTTACAACCCTAATGCTCGTGCTGCCTAGCACTACAGCATCGTTGAGGACTTAGCTCAGGCTCCGTCAGCGATGTTCGCTCTAGAAGTTCTCCAGAGCTGCCCCTCCCAGAGGAAGTCCTTGCTATCGGCCATCGGTGGCATCGACCCGACCGACTCGGATTTGATTACTTTTGATCTCGAAAGCCATGTACTGAGACTGCCTCACCAGATTGCCTTCCTTATCCAAGTCATCATGAATTCTAAAAAAATTCATCGGACGGTTATTGATGAAGGCGCTTCAACTTACATTATGTCTGTTGCTTGTTGGAAGGCTATTGGTTCTCCGACTTTGAGTCAGTCTCCTACAACCTTGGAAGCCTTTGATGGGAGAGAGTCTTGCCCTTATGGTATCCTCCAATGCTTGCCTATTACTTTGGAAGGGAAGACTCTCGAAGTGGAATTTGAAGTCGTTTATGCTAATCTAACTTACAACCTCCTTTTGCGTCGAAGCTGGACATATGCCATATGCACTGTGGCTTCATCTCTATTTCGTGTCATTCGTTTCCCTCACCAGGGGAAGATTGTCATAGTAGACTAGCTCTCTTTCTTCACCTCCTCTTTTGAAGGCAATGTGCCTTTTTTGGAGCATACCTCCATTTCATTAGAGAGTGTGGGAGCTAGGCTCTTTAAAGACCCTACCTTTATGGGTGTTTTTTCACTCCCACCTTCGAATTTCGCTCCTATCAATATGATTTCCATTCATTCTAGTTCCCCATTGCACACTTTCGTTACCCTCGGCCCCTTTGCCCAACAGGGCATTGATTTTATAGCCGGTAACCCTCGCTCGGCCGAGGGGCATGGGCATATCATCGGCATCGTTGATCATTTTACAAATCGGGCCGAGACGACGCCTACACTATCTGGGTCGGTCACACAGTGGTGCAACTGGGTAAGCCCTGAAATGGGCCTTACTTGAACAAGTATTATGCGTGCACTCTATTTTGTACATACGTGTGCTTTAGCAGGTGTGTTGTGTGTGCATGTTTTCATGTTTTTGGCTTGGTGTTTCGGTGTGATTGTTGCTTATTGTGTCCTTTTGCTTCTTGTACAGATGTCTGGTTCGCCTTACGTTGGTTTTGCCAATGGTGCCTCCCGTAGTACACGCAATTTGTCTATGGCATGGGTGATCTATGATCCTCATGGTGAGCTAGTAAACCTTCAAGGGGTTTGTCTAGGTTGTACCACGAACAATGTTGCTGAGTATAGTGCTATTATTGAGTTACTGGCCACGACGATCAATCTCAAGTTTCGAACATTGGTTATGAACCTGGATTCTCAGCTTGTCGTCCACCAGCTCAATGGGCGATATTCCATCAGAGACCATCGAATTCTAAGGTTATATCTACGTGTTAAGTTGTTGGAAAGGAATTTTGATTTCATCACATATCAACATATTCCAAGACGATTAAATACGTTAATTGATGCATAAGCCAATTATGTATTAGACAGACATTTGCATAACATGTAATTAAAACAGAAAAAGAAGCATAAAAAACATAATAAACCATAAGCATATGTATATATATAATATATATATATATATATATATTATATATATATATATATATAATATATATATGTCAAAATGTTTGCACAACGTGCATCACATAGGATCAAAAAATAATACATGTTCATCTTAATACATCCAGAGACAACATGTCTCTCAAACAATATGCATAAAAATAAACCTAGGTGTCTAATCCATGTGGTGCTCATGATAACACGTCACCGCATGCACTAGGCATCTCAGAAGATGGTGGATGTGACTAGGCACTCCCACTGTATGTCTTTGGTACGCTAGTGGGACATCCGCCAGCCGGGCATAATCCGGAATCCCCCGAGCAATTCCCTCGAGGTTCTGGATCAGTTCCCCTCCCTCGGCACCCTCTTCCTGAGGGTCAGCTGTAGGCTGGTTTCTTCGTGAAATAGGAGACATGCCAGCTGGTCTCTCCGGGCCAACATCTACATACACATATAACTGTTGTTAGAATGAACATGTATTAACAAAAAAAAAAAATCATGAAACATAAAATAAAAAAGAGATCATACCCAGCTCTTCATCCCACTCATCTCCCTCTGGGAGTGGGAGATCTGGGTCACCAGTGAAGTCGGTCCCTGCATATGGCCAATCTTCAATCACAATCAGTTGACGACATAGCCACCCAAAAAACTCTGGCCTCCAGGACATCTGTTGACCCCCTCCTCCTCTAGGCATCAATGCTGCCCAACGAGCCATTCTCGGCTCTCGTGGCACTGGATTAGCTATGATGGCCCCTTGGCCCTGAAAGATTGGTAATTGTTCCAGAATGAACGATACCAAGATAGAACCGTAGCCAAACTGTTTCAATTTGCCTCACTTACATTTCGTAAGCTGTCTTTTCATGTTTGCAGTCACTGCTGTGGCCTAATAAAAAATAGTGGGATTCAGACACTCTGTGGCCAATAAGAGTTGATTTTTGGTCGCCTCGTGTGGTGCCTGCGCCCCCGTAGCCTGCGTGATGGTAAATAGCACCACCTTGAGTGTTATATCCTGGATGGTGGAAATATCTATCTTTGCACTCTCAGATCTGAATTGTGCCCTTGGGCACACTCGTTCCATCACTTCACCCATCTTCTCGCTAGATGGTCTGCTCCCTATCAATATGCGCACTGGACCTCTGCGTGACAATCCCATGATGAAATAGATGTCAGAAACATCTAGTTCCAATACTTGGTCTCGCAATCGCAACACTTGCTCATTTTCATCCCAAAGGTTGATCAAGTACTGTAAGATCTTAGGTTGAGCTCATAAGTAAGGCGTCAGGAAGAATTTTTTCAATCCACAATTCCTGAGGGCATCCATGCAAACTTCATCTTCCATGGCCAATTCGTCCACTCTATCATGCTCCCTCTCTTTTCCTTTGACCACCATTTTGCTCGGTTTCATGCATCCACATGATCAAAAAACCTTGATTAGATCTCTGGTAGGCTCAGAAATGCATTTAAATCATTTAAAAATTTGAAATTTAAAGGAAAAAATCATTTCGACCATTGGCGCGATTGTTTTTAAAATAGTCACGCCCATGGGCACAGGCCTTTGGCACATAAAGGCCCATTGGCGCGGGTCCGTGCCCGATACCCGCGTTAATGGGTGCGGCCCTAATTTTTCAAAGTCCTTCCACTAAGATCGAACTAGGAAGAGAAAACCATTAAAAAATGGATTAAAATGGAGTGCTAGGAAGCGCCTCTTACCTGGAACTGACAGAGATCTAAATAGTAGCATGGATCTATCACAATCGCCGCCCGAAGTTCGCACACCAAATGGACCACTACTGCTCTTCAATGAGATAAAAAGTAAAAAGTAATTTTGTTTTTACCATTTTGACATATTTATAGATTTTTCAACTCAAAATAGGTTTTAAAAGTTATTTTTAAGAATATTTTAATATATTTTTCATCGAAAATGGGTTTTACACTTGCTTTTTGTGCAGCGACAGGTTTTTATGTGACTTAGATGGTGAAACGAGTTATATTTTATACTTTTTCGGACTCGGTAAATACACGAAAAAGTCATTCTGGAGTCATCTTTCTGCTCTTTTCCGACTCTCTAAATATGAAAAGAATGTCGAGTTATTCCTCTTGACTTGTTAAACGTAAAGAAGAGGCGGTCGTCTTTAAACTCTTTTCCGACCATGTAAAGACGAAAAGATCATCGGGCCCTTGTCGTTTTAGGCTCGTTAACGGTTACAAAATGACATGATTTTGGTCGCTTTTTTACTTTTTCAGGTCGAAGTCACTAATCATGAAAAGTACTCCTTGATCGTAATGGTCGGGCAATTCTTTCGAGCATTGTTTTATACTTTTTCGGGCTTGAGAGACACAACTTTACGAAAAAGGACACCCCTGGAGTTTACTTTTCTGCTGTCTTTTCAAACTCTCTAAACATGAAAAGACGCCGAGTTCTTCTTTTGTCAGACTCATTAAAACTTGATGACATTGGATTCTGTCGAAATGATCCTTTACAAGCATATGTTATCCCCATAAAGCTTGTTAATAAAAATAATTGGGGTACTCACCAGAAATGGTGGGGAAAATAGAACCAGAATCATTGTTGTGTCAGTAGTATGTCGCTCTTAAACATGGCACTTTTCTGCATTCGTGTCTGGGTGGGGACATCTCATCTCATTTTTCACTTGCCTCTGTGGGTTTGGGTGATCCTGTTTGACCTCTCATCTGCTCTTTGCCTTGTTACCATGATCTCTGATCGATTGACGTCAAATACTGCCAAGTCCACTGTCGTGTCACCGATATGTTCAAGAGAAGTTGACCTCTGTGAAATATCAACCTCTCTCTGATAGCTCATATAATCCTGATTCACAAAAACATTATCCTCCTCTGTCTTGTGTCGATGATGTGGGAAACACTATGGCCCATCTTCGATCAAGGTCGCTTCCTGTTGACTTCAATTCATTATCCAGGAAGTTGATCTAGAGACTCCCTTTTGGTGCCTTGGAGCCTGCATGCCTCAATGGCAGGTTCTTTGTGTTCGACGTGAGGTTTTCATCATTGGCCTCCGATCGAATGATTCTATGGGTGTTCGACACTGGCTCACTGATTCGCATGCCGTAGATTGTACCTATAGTACCTTGAGGGCCATTTTCATTATTGGTGGTACCTCTCGCGTCTGTTAATAGTTTTCATCATTGGCTGGTAATCAGACGATGTTCCTGCATGTTCGACTTCGACTCCTATATTCGCATGCTTGAACTTGTACTCTGTTCGGATTGAGATGGAGTGCAAGACCCTAGATTTTGTCTATTGGGATCCAGGCTACGATTTTGTGGATTATTATGATTATTACATGACTCATTCACTGGATGGTTGCAACCATGCCTGAGTCTATTTATCGATCCTCACTATATGGCTGCATCCATACCTTGGATCTAGATTCTTGTGTACTCTGCTATGGATGGCTGCTCCCATACCACATATATCATGTATTTGAGATATCAGTTGTACTTCTCCACGCAGGTTTTCTGGCGGCAGTGTTTTCGGTTGAACATGTTCTCGTAAAGCATTTCACCCCTCTCTCTCTCTCAGGCCTCATGCTTTAGGGGGCATCTGTTACACAGCAATTTGTCACCGTCCCTGCTACCCCTCTCCCACATCTTGGAGGACTTATTCCGGGACCTATGAGAAGTGACATGGCCTGCAAACACTTGCATTACATTCCCCTGAACATGAGATTTATTTTCCCTAAAGACATCTCCTGCTAAAAACCCCTAAAAATAGCTCTTTTCCCATTGGTGCAGTTCCATAGTGCAGCACTCGCGCCAAGGGGGCAAATCCTCCAAAGAGGGCGTGCCAGTTGGCGCTCTGTCATAGAGTCGCACCCGCAGCAACCATAATCAGTGGTGTTTTTTAACAAACAAACGGTGGAATTTTTGTCCTAACAAATTCCTGGACTGCATCTATCTTGAGTTGGGTGGTTTGGCTACAGATTTCCATAGAGAGGAAGTGGTTTTCCACCTAACATGGAAGCCTCCTTGATGATATGGCCAATCCCATGATTATTGTGGATGATCCCTGTTACATAGCAATTTTTCATCGTCCCTGTTACCCCTCTCCCGCATCTTGGAGGACTCATTCCGGGACATATGAGCAGTGACATGACCTGCAAACACTTGCATTGCATTCCCCTGAACATGAGCTTCATTTTCCCTGAAGACATTTCCTGCTAAAAAACCCTAAAAATATCCCTTTTTCCATTGTCGTGGTTCCATAGTGCAGCCCTCGCGCCAATGGGGTAAATCCTCCAAAGAGGGCACACCAGTTAGTGCTCTGTCATAGATTCGCACCCGCACCAACCATAATCAGTGGTGTTTTTTAACAATCAAATGGCGGAAGTTTCATCCTAACAAATTCTTGGACTGAATCTATCTTGAGTTGGGTGGTTTCGCTTCGGATTTCCATAGAGAGGAAGTGGTTTGCCACCTCTCATGGAAGCTTCCTTGATTATATGGCCAATCCCATGATTATTGTGGATGATCCCAACTCCCCTTCCTCCATCTATAAAATCTTGTCCATTTTCCTTGGCAAGCTAGTTCCAGAGTTCCAAAGATTTAGAATTGTCAAGTTTCCAAGAGCTTCATGCTGCAAGAGCCTTCTTCATTCCCATAAGGCAAAATCCAAGGAGATTATTGTCCAATAACCAAAGAGAGAGAGGCTTGTCCCTATTCCCAAAAAGCTTTGCAAGACATGTGTTGTTGATTACCCAGCCAAAGGAGAATCTAGCGTCAGAACTTTGGTTGTATTCTTCTTTGATGAATTATTAATAAACGACTATTGGTTATGGTTCCGCTCTTATTGTTATGTGTGATGATGATGAGTTATATCCTTTTTGACTAATATATAGTTGTATATGTTAGATTTTATGCTTGTGTTTGTGTCGTTTCTTGTATGTGCAGGTGTCCATTCACGGATATCATGGGGATTGTGATCTACCAGAGCAAAGGAATGGGAGCACCACCTCTTCTACAAGCACTAGCGTTGGAATCCACGTAGGCCTTCATCACTGGTCTGTTAATTTGCGATTAGGAACTTGTGTTGTAGCATTGTATCATTGTTGCTAGACCCGGTCTAGGCTAGTAGGGGTCACCTCTGTCTGCAGAGGGGATTTACCTCCTCAATAATTTGGCGACTCCGCTAGGGCGCTTGTCTTGACTTTTTGGTTGTTTCTTGATTTTTACCTGCTTGGTCAGCCTTCTGGGTTGTGTCCTTCTGTTGTTTCTTGCTTCTTGGTTTACCTAGTTATCGTTGGCCTAGTCTTGAATTGCTTCTTTTTTATTTTTGCATAGCAAACTTGATTGGCGCTCTTTTGTAGCATAACAGTCGCTACAATTGGTGCTAGTTTCTAATATACAACCCGTGCCAATCCTTAAAAGGTGCTAGTTGTAGCCTGACAGTTGCGCCAGGCCTGGGAACTTTTAAAGTTTGCTTGGTTTTAAGCCTTCTAAGCTTGGTCTTTGTTTTGGATACATTTTCTCGACTGCTTGAGTGTGTTGGAGTCTTGTTTGACTGGTTTCAACCTTTACCCCTTGGTTGTTTGCCATCTTCTATCAATTTCACTTTTTAGCCCTAGGGCATCTAGTGGCCTTGCGTGTCGAGCCTTCTTTAGGAGTTTTTGGTCTTCTATTGGTCCAGTCAACTTTCTGATTGCTCCCTTGCACTCGTTTAGTGGTTGTTAATTGTTTCATTGCATTGTTTGAGTGACCTACCTCTTTTTCACTCAAACTCCACTTTGTTTCGCTTTTGGCCTAGATTACACGGCTCATTTGTGTCCTTGGGACTTTTCTCATTTTTGAAGGAATGCTTAGTGATTTAGGGATCTGATTGTGCTTGCATTGAGTTGAATTTGCTTGTATTTACTCTTTCATTATCATTTCTCAAAATTTGTTTAGTGCATCTTACCATTAACATTAAAAAGAAAAACAAATATCTTTTGCTTTTGATTAGTTAATGTGAATTAGAGCTTTTCATTGTTATTAGTGATTAGTGACTTTGAAGAAAATATTTTAGTTTCCATTAGCTGCATTAGAGATATTGTTGGTTTTTTTATGATCATTTTGTTTGTGTGAAATCTCTCAACTCTCTCATAGCTACCATTCATCGAACGAAATGATATATTGCGGCATATAGTTTGCATTTAGGAAATTTTGAGACATTACATACGGTAAGGCCCGAAAACTAAAACATAATACAAGATCAACTTTAAAATGAAGTGAATGAATCTAACAATGTATTAGAACATAACGCACACGGTTTAGAGATCTAGGCTAGAGATGTGCTCCAGCGTCGTTAAACCTAGTCACTTTTGCTTCCACTCAAGGTTGGGTGATTCCTCCTTTTGTGACTCAATAGTGGTCTAGTACGGAATTTTGCTCCCACGTACCGTCGATTATATGGGGAAACCCCACTAGGTTATCATCCTTTATCCATAGGAAGCCATGTCTGCCGCCTTACGACCCGTAACGCACCGAACATGGCATTTGGGAAGATTGACTGCCGTATGGAAAGTCCTTCGTTTTCATATGATTGCCAAGGTGTATATGCAGTTTTATGGATTGTCTGGTAAACCTTTTTGCCTAGTTCTCCACAGTAGTCACTTTTGATGCTTTTCAGACTCCCTAAAAGAAAAGGCTCATTTGAGCATTTGTCACTTCGGGCTCATTAAACATTCGAAGGTGACTAGAGTCATCGTTTTGTCCTTTTCTCAACTCTTTAAAGATGAAAAGGTAAAGTTATGTCCTTGTGTCTTAAAATTTATTCGGTCACGTTCACATTTACCCTGTTAGATCTTGTTTGTGTTAGCTTGAGTAGGGTCCTTTCTCATTAGTTTGCCTAGGATTTTTGAATCGAATCATCCTGGTGGAATCATCGATCCCGTCTCCCATTCCAAGTGACAAAGGGTCTCCTTCTTCTGTTGCTCCTGAGACACCGGTTGGTAGTGGTACTCTCCCTATTATTCTGAGTATCCAACCATTGAAATCTCGCGCTCTTGAAGACGATTTTTACAATATCCATTGGAACCCTGTTTGGGAGCCTTCCGAAGAGGATACTCCTATCACTCCTCCTGGTGTTTTGGTCCCAATGTCTTCCTCTGATATGGATGACACATCCCCCATTACGAGTGAAGCATCCGTTGTGACGAGTGTTGAACTCCTATCTTGATGGAAAACCCACCCTTCAGTGTCACCCCTCTCGGTGTCACTTTGCCCTTATGCTATAGGGTTTTAAGGGATGTTATTGGTTCTAGGAACTCCTTTTCGAGTACCATGTGGGATCATAACATCACTCCCTCTTCGGGATATTTTATTCCTCAAATTCACCATACATCTGTCACTTCAGTCCCAACTATTCCAACTGTCTGTGTAGCTTCTTCAACGCCTATTGTTCGTGCCTTCACTGCATCCTCGGTTGTGACCATTATTGCTGGTCTGTCTCATGGTTCGGTAAATAGTGGCCAGTCGATGCCTACATACAGAGTTGTCGATCCTACGCTTAGTGCCCCACCTTCTTCTGGTTCCATTCTAGTAGGGGGGGCATACGATCAGTATTTGCAAGCTGTCCAGAATGCAGGCTCGCAAGGTCCATTTCATTACTATGATCTCGTAGGGCATCATCTTTATCTTGGATCCTTGCCATCTCAGCCTGCGGTTGAGGTCTCAGTCCCGTTAAACGTTGCTTGGGGTACCACTCATTACGGTGGTGGCCAAGCACCCCCTACAGATCAAGGACCGCCTTATCAAGGTCAGTCATCTTACACGCAGCCTTCCTATGGGCAGCAGTATTATGGGCAATCTTATCCACGGCAACCTGGAGACCCACAAGGACAACCCTTTCAGGGACAACCTTCGGCCTATGGTGGTCCATCTTTTACTTATCTTGGGCAACCTTCTGGAAATCTAGGACAACCTTATATGCAACAAGTACAACCTGGGTCTAGCAGGGATACCCTTCTGGTCAACCCTCTGGAAATCTAGGACAACCTTATATGCAACAAGGACAACCTGGGGTCGAGCAGGGTTACCCTTCTGGGTAAGGTGGTCAGCCTTACGTACAGTAAGGCCAACCCACTGTCCAGTCTGGTCAATTGTCTGGACAGGTTGGTCAACCTCAAACTCAATCAGGCCAACCAACTGTCCAGTTCGCTCAGCCTTCTGGTCCATCAGGACAACCCTCGGTTGCACAAGGAAAACCCAACACCCAGCAAGCTCAACCTTCTGGGTAGATGGGCCAATCTCAAGCTCAACCAGGACAACCTTCTAGTTAGGTGGCTCACCCCCAATCCTCTCAAGGACATCTTTCTGGGCCTGCTCAACCGAGCATGCAAATGGTTGTTGCTTCTCAAGCTCCACCCGGTTTCCAGCCCCAGGCTAGGCCCCAGACCCAAGTTTTTCTTAAAATGCAAGTTGGGTTTCAATCTCAACCTCCTTATCAAGCGCAACCTGGCCCCCAGGCTCAGTATGGAGCCCAACAACCTTATGGTTTCTAGCAATCCCAGGGGCAAGCTCAGTTTGCCCCATACCAAAATTATCAACAAATGCAGGTGAGTCCTTATCAAAATTACCAGCCATAGTATGTTGCTCCTACAGGTCAAGTTGGTAATCAATGGGGTGTTGGGGGGCAAATCCAGGGTCAGCCATCCAGTTATGGCTATAACCCCTATGGACAAAATCCCTACGGACAGAACCCCTATGGGCTAAGTCCGTCCAGACAAAATCAATGGGGGCAACCAACAACTAGTTGGAACCCTAGTGCTGCCCCTTACCCACGGCCACAGATGTCCTTCAATCCTCAGTTGCCCTTCTTAGCAACGTTGGAACTGCCAGATGTGTCCAAATTGACTAATGATCCTATTCTTCATAATCCATTCTGGCCACTAGTTCCAACCAAGATTCCTAGTGATTGTCCCAAATTCGATGGAAAAGCTGGAGAAGACCCCCACGCCCATGTTATGACTTATCATCTTTGGTGTTTGTCAAATTCATGGCTTGATGATTCAGTCTGGCTCCGCCTTTTTCAAAGGACTCTCATTGGCTCTGCTACTAAGTGGTATATTGAGCTAGCCCGCGGATCTTTTCAAGATTTTAACTCGTTGGCAATGGCATTCTTAACCCATTTTCAGTTGGCAATTCGGTATGAGATAGGAATGCATCCCCTCACATCTCTTAAACAGGATACAGCCACCCACATCTCCGATCATGTACATGAATGGAGATGGCGTCGTCGTTTGATTAAGTTTTGGATTCCTGATCAACTCCTGACCAATTGGTTTACAACCTCCTTTGTCCCTGTAATCGCATGGGACATTGCTATGGGGGCATGTGTAACTGAAGAGCAGGCTACCGTGCGTGCTCAGTACCTTGACTTGGTTTATTCCCAGTCCAATACCCTATATGATTATTTGCCTGATGCCCCAAGGCCCGGAACATCCAAAACTCCGCCAAAGCCATCTGCTGACGGTGTCATTGGATCTATAAATCCGTCCTCTAAGAAATCTTTTGCGAACATTGGAATCAAAAGTCAAATGGTTCGAATGAAAATACTTCTCAGGCTGTGTCTAATTCTAGTAATAATTTCAAGGTTAACACCATCCAGTCCACCACGGTGGATAAAGCCTCGAAAGGAAAAAAGAAGGGAAAAGGGAAAAATAAAGCTGATCAACCCAAGCGGGATTCCCCTAAACCTCCACCCGAGGAAGGAGCCAAACATAAACCCAAGTATCCTTGTCTTATCTGCGATGAGGATCATTACACCAAAGACTGCCCAAGGCAGTACGAAGTTAGTCGTTTGTTGAAAGGTGCTCCTAGGACTCCTGCAGTGTTGAAATAACCTTTCCCCTTGCAGCAAACGCAAATGGTGGCTGACCCATCCCAATCTTCTTCTCCCTTTGGTTCTCAAGTGTTCATGGCTGGAATGATTCACTTTCACATTAGTACTCGAGCAAAAGAATATCCGTCACCTGTTGGGAAAGAGCCTAAGGTCCCCTCAAGTGCTCCTTCGCCCAATTCTGGTCCACTCCATATCGAGAGACCTAGCATTGAGACGCCTATTTGACCCCCTCCTAAAGGTGTACTCTAGATATCTTCTTACAACCCTAATGCACGTGCTACTCAGCACTACAGCATCGTTGAGGACTTAGCTCAGGCTCTGTCGGCTATGTCTACTCTAGAAGTTCTATAGAGCTACCCCCCCCAGAGGAAGTCCTTGCTATCAGGCATCGATGGCATCGACCTGGCTGACTCGGATCTGATCACTTTTGATCTCGAGAGCCATGTACCTATACTGCCTCACCAGATTGCCTTCCTTATCCAGGTCATCATCAATTCTAAAATGATTCATCGTATGGTTATTGATGAAGGCGCTTAAAATTGCATCATGTCTATTGCCTGTTGGAAGACTATTGGTTCTTTGACTTTGAGTGAGTCTCCTACAACTTTGGAAGCCTTTGATGGGAGAGAGTCTCGCCCTTATGGTATCCTCCAACGTTTGCTTATTGCTTTGGAAGGGAAGACTGTCGAAGTGGAAGTTGAAGTCATTGATGCTAATCTAACTTACAACCTCCTTTTGGGCTGAAGCTGGACATATGCCATGCGAGCCATGGCTTCATCTCTATTTCGTGTCATTCGTTTCCCTCATCAGGGGAAAATTGTCACAGTAGACTAGCTCTCTTTCTTCGCTTCCTCTTCCGAAGGCAACATGCCTTTTGTGGAGCATACCTCCATTCCATCAGAGAGTGTGGGAGCTGGGCTCTTTAAAGACCCTGCCCTCATGTGTGTCTTTTCACTCCCACCTCCGAACGTCACTCCTATCAATATGATTTCCATTCGTTCTGGTTCCCCATTGCACACTATCGCTACCTGTGGGCCCTTTGCCAAACCGGGCATTGACTATATAGCCGGTAACCCTCGCTTCACCTAGGGGCATGGGCATATCATCGGTGTCGTTGATCATTTTACAAAATGGGCCGAGACGATGCCTACACTATCTAGGCCGGTCACACAGCGGTGCAACTGGGGTAAGCCCCAAAATGGGCTTTACTTGAACAAGTATTATGCACACTCTATTTTGTACATACGTGTGCTTTAGCAGGTGTATTGTGTGTGCATGTTTTCATGTTTTGGCTTGGTGTGTCGGTGGGATTTCCACTTATTGTGTCCTTTTGTTTCTTGTACAGATGTCTGGTTCGCCTTACGTTGGTTTCACCGATGGTGCCTCCTGTAGTACACACAACCTGTCTTTTGCGGCATGGGTGATCTATGATCCTCATGGTGAGCTAGTAGACCTTCAAGGGGTTTGTCTAGGTTGTACCACGAATAATGTTGCTGAGTATAGTGTTGTGATTGAGTTACTGGCTGAGGTGATTAATCTTGGTATTCGAACATTGGTCGTGAACCTGGATTCTCGGCTTGTCATCCACTAGCTCAATGGGCGATATTCCATCAGAGACCATCAGATTCTAAGGTTATATCTACGTGTTAAGTTGTTGGAAAGGAATTTGTATTTCATCACATATCAACATATTCCAAGACGATTAAATACGTTAACTGATGCATTAGCCAATTATGTATTAGACATACATTTGCATAACTTGTAATTAAAATAGCAAAAGAAGCATAAAAACACAATAAACGATAAGCATATGTATATATATATATATGTATATATATATATGTCGAAATGTTTGCACAGCGTGCATCACATAGATCAAAAAATAATACATGTTTGTCTTAATACATCCGAAGACGACATGTCTCTCAAAAATATGCATGAAAATAAAGCTTAGGTGTCTAATCCCTGTGGTGCTCATGCATGCACTAGGCGTCTCAAGAGATGGTGGATGCGACTGGGCACTCCCACTATATGTCTCTGGTACGCTAGTGGGACATCCGCCAGCCGTGCGTAATTGAGAATCCCCCGAGCAATTCCCTCAAGGTTCTGGATCAGTTCCCCTCCCTCGGTACCCTCTTCCTGAGGGTCAGCTGCAGGCTGGTTTCTCCGTGCAATAGGAGACATGCCGACTAGTCGCTCTGGGCCAACGTCTGCATACACATATAACTGTTGTTAGAAGCGAACATGTATTAACAAAAAAAATCATAAAACGTAAAATCAAGAGGTCATACCAATCTCCTCATCCCACTCATCTCCCTCTAGCAGCAGGAGATCTGGGTCACCTGTGAAGTCAGTCCCTGCATACGGCTAGTCCTCGACCACGATCAGCTGACGACGAAGCCACCCAAAAAACTCTGGCCTCCAGGACATTTGTTGGCCTCCTCCCCCTCTGGGCATTAGTGCTCCCCAGTGAGCCATTCTCGGCTCTTGTGGCACCGGATCAGCTACGAGGGCCCCTTGGCCCTGAAAGATTGGTAATCGTTCTAGAATGAATGTCACCAGAATAGAACCATAGCCAAACTGCTTCAGTTTGCCTCGCTTACTTTTTGTAAGTTTTTTCTTCATGCTTGCAGTCACTGTTGTGGCCCAATCAAAGATAGTGGGATTCAGACACTCTGTGGCCAATATGAGTTGGTTTTTTGTTGCCTCGTGGGGTGCCTGTACCCCCGCAGCCCGCGTGATGGTAAATAACACCGCCTTGAGTCTTAGATCCCGAATGGTGGCAATATCCACCTTTGCACTCCCGGATCTGAATTGTGCCCCTGGGAAAACGCATTCCATCACCTCACCCATCTTCTCACCAAATGGTCTGCTCCCTGTCAATATGGGCACCGGCCCTCTGTGTGATAATCCCGTGATGAAATAGATGTTAGAAACATCCAGTTCCAATACTTGGTCTCGCAATCGGAACACTTGCTCATTCTCGTCCCAAAGGTTGATCAAGTACTGTAAGAGCTTAGGTTGAGCTTGTAAGTAAGGTGTCAGGAAGAATTTTTTCAGCCCGCAATTCCTGAGGGCATCCATGCAACCTTCGTCTTCCATGGCCAATTCATCCACTCTATCATGCTCCCTCTCTTTCCATTGAACCACCATTTTTCTTGGTTGCCTGCATCCACATGGTCAAACAAACCTTGTTTAGATCTCTGGTAAGCTAGGAAAGGCATTGAAATCAGTTAAAAACTTGAAATTCAAAAGAAAAACGCGCTTTGGCTGTTGGCGTGACTGTTTTTAAAATAGTCGCACCCATTGGCGCGGGTCCGTGCCTGATACCCGCGCCAATGGGCAAGGCCCTAATTTTTCAAAGAACTCCCATAGAGATCGAATGAGGATAAGAAAACCATTAAAAAATTGGACTAAATTGGAACTGACGGAGCTCTAAATGGTCGCACGGATCTGTCACAATCGTCGCCCGAAGTTTGCACACCAAATGGACCACTGCTACTCTCCAATGAGGTAAAAAGTAAAAAGTAATTTTGTTTTTACCATTTTGACATATTTATAACTTTTTTAACTCTAAATAGGTTTTAAAAGTTATTTTTATGAATATTTTAATATATTTTTTTCGAAAATGGGTTTTACACTTGCTTTTTGTATAGCGACAGGTTTTTTTGCGACTTAGACGGTGAAACGAGTTATATTTTATACTTTTTCGGACTCGGTAAATACACGAAAAAGTCATTCTGGAGTCATCTTTTTGCTCTTTTCTGACTCTCTAAACATGAAAAGATTTCTGATTTATTCCTCTTGACTCGCTAAATGTAAATAAGAGGCAGTCGTCTTTAAACTCTTTTTTGACCGTGTAAAGACGAAAAGATCATCGGCCCTTGTCGTTTCAAGCTCGTTAACGATTACGAAACGACTTGATTTTGGTCACTTTTTTACTTTTTCAGGTCGAAGTCACTAATCATGAAAAGTACTCCTCGATCGTAATGGTCGAGTGGTTCTTTCGAGCATTTTTTTATACTTTTTCGGGCTCGAGAGACACAACTCTACGAAAAAGGACACCCCTGGAGTTTACTTTTTGCTGTCTTTTCAAACTCTCTAAATGTTAAAAGACACTAAGTTCTTCCTCTGTCAAACTCGTTAAAACTTGATGACATTGGATTCCATTGGAATGACGCTTTACAAGCATATGCTATCCCCGTCAAGCTTGTTCATAAAAATAACTGGGGTACTCGCCAGAAATGGTGGGGAAAATGGAACCAAAATCATTGTCGTGTCGGCAGTATGTTGCTCTTGAACATGGCACTTGTCTGCATTCTTGTCTGGGTGGGGACATCTCATCTCATTTTTCACTTGCCTCTGTGGGTTTGGGTGATCCTATTTGACCTCTCATCTACTCTTTGCCTTGTCACCATGACCTCTGATCATTTGATGTCAAATACTTCCAAGTCCATTGTCATGCCGCTGATATGTTCAAGAGAAGTTGACCTCTGCAAAATAATCAACCTCCCTCTGATAACTCACATAATCCTGATTCACAAAAAATATTATCTTCCTCTGTCTCATGTCGATGATGCGGGAAACACTATGGCCCACCTTTGATCAAGGTCGCTTCTTGTCGACTTCAGCTCATTATCCAAGAAGTTGACCTTTCGCACACCGTAGATTGTACCTATAGTACCTTGAGGGGCATTCTCATTATTGGTGGTACCTCTCGTGTCTGTTAACAGTTTTCATCATTGGCTGGTAATCAGATGATGTTCCTACATGTTCGACTTCGACTCCCATATTCGCATGCTTAAACTTGTACTTTGTTCGGGTCGAGATGGAGCACAAGACCCTAGATTTTGTCTGTTGGGATCCAGGTTGCGATTTTGTGGATTATTATGATTATTACGTGACTCATTCACTGGATGGATGTGACCATGCCTAAGTCTATTTATCGATCCTCGCTGGATGGCTGCGTCCATACCTTGGATCTAAATTCTTATGTACTCTGCTATGGATGGTTGTGCCCATACCACATATATCATGTACTTGAGATATCAGTTGTACTTCTACACGCAGGTTTTCTGGCGGTAGTGTTTTCGATTGGACATGTTCTTGTAAAGCATTTCACCCCTCTCTCTCTCTTGGACCTCATGCTTTAAGGGGCATCTGTTACACAGCAATTTGTCACCATCCCTGTTACCCCTATCCCGCATCTTGGAGGACTCATTCCAGGACCTATGAGAAGTGACAGGACCTGCGAACACTTGCATTGCATTCCCCTGAACATGAGCTTCATTTGCCCTCAAGACATCTCCTGCTAAAAAACCCTAAAAATAGCCCTTTTTCCATTGGCATGGTTCCATAGTGCATCCCTCGTGCCAATGGGGTAAATCCTCCAAAGAGGGCGCACCAGTTGGCACTCTATCATAGAGTCTCACCCGCGCCAACCATAATCAGTGGTGTTTTTTAACAAACAAACGGCGGAAGTTTCATCCTAACAAATTCCTGGACTAAATCTATCTTGAGTTGGGTGGTTTGGCTACAGATTGCCATAGAGAGGAAGTGGTTTGCCACCTCTCATGGAAGCTTCCTTGATGATATGGCCAATCCCATGATTATTGTGGATGATCCCAACTCCCCTTCCTCCATCTATAACAGCTTGTCCATTTTCCTTGGCAAGCTAGTTCCAGAGTTCCAGAGATTTAGAATTGTCAAGTTTCCAAGAGCTTCATGCTGCAAGAGCCTTCTTCATTCCCATAAGGCCAAATCCAAGTAAGGAGATTCTTGTCCAATAACCAAAGAGAGAGAGCCTTGTCCCTATTCTCAACAAGCTTTGCAAGACATGTGCTGTTGATTACCTAGCCAAAGGAGAATCTAGCGTCAGAACTTTGGTTGTATTCTTCTTTGATGAATTATTAATAAACGACTATTGGTTATGGTTCCACTCTTATTGTTATGTGTGATGATGATGAGTTATATCCTTTCTGACAGATGTATAGTTGCATATGTTGGATTTTATGCTTGTGATCATGTTGTTTCCTATATGTGCAGGTGTCCATTCACGAAGATCATGGGGATTGTGATCTGTCGGAGCAACAGAACAGGAGCACCACCTCTTCTACAAGCACTCATGTTGGAATCCAGGTAGGCCTTCATCACTGGTCTGTTAATTTCCGATTAGGAACTTGTGCTGTAGCATTGTATGATTGCTGCTAGACCTGATATGGGCTAGTAGGGATCACCTCTGTACGCAGAGGGGATTTACCTCCTCAACAATCCCAACTCCCCTTCCTCCATCTATAAAAGCTTGTCCATTTTCCTTAACAAGCTAGTTCCAGAATTTTTGAGTTCCAGAGATTCAGAATTGTCAAGTTTCCAAGAGCTTCATGCTGCAAGAGCCTTCTTGATTCCCATAAGGCCAAATCCAAGCAAGGAGATTATTGTCCAAGAACCAAAGAGAGAGGCTTGTCTTTACTCCCAAAAATATTTGCGAGACATGTGCTGCTGATTGCCCGCCAAAGGAGAATCCAGCGTCAGAACTTTGGTTGTATTCTTCTTTGATTAAGTATTAATGAACAACTGTTGGTTATGGTTCCACTCTTGTTGTTATTTGTGATGATGATGATTTATATCCTTTATGACTGATATATAGTTGCATATGCTGGATTTTATGCTTGTTTTTGTGTCATTTCTTGTATGTGTAGGTGTCCATTCATGGAGATCATGAAGATTGTGATCTGCTGCAGCAAAGGAATGGGAGCACCACCTCTTCTACAAACAATAGCGTTGGAATCCAGGTAGGCCTTCATCACTAGTCTGTTAATTTGCAATTAGGAACTTGTGCTATAGTGTTTGATGATTGTTGCTAGACCTGGTCTGGGCTAGTAGGGGTCGCCTCTGTCTCAGAGGGGATTTACCTCCTCAACAGACACAATAAGTGGTAATTACGCTGACACACTAAGCCAAAAATCATGAAAACACGCACACACAACACACTTGTGAAAACACATGTATGTACAAATGAGAGTGCCTGGAATTCATGCATAATACTTTTTCAAGTAAAGCCCATTTCGGGGCTTATCCATAGGGTTCCCTTCATAGTCAATCAGCTCATAGGCCCCTTTTTGCAAAACTCTCTTTACAATATAAGGCCCGCACCACATGGGCTTGAATTTGCCTACCCCCAACTTATCATTGGCTTGATCGTAGAGCAGGACTAAATCTCCCTCAACAAAATAACGAGGATGAACAATATGATCAGAGTGAGTTTTCACTTGCTTCTTCTGTGCTTCGATAGCTAAAGAGGTTAGTCGATGAGTCTCGTCTAGACGCTCCAGGTAAAGAAGGCATTCCTCTACCGGAGTAGTGTTGGGGAGTAATTCGACGACTAATTTTAAAGAAGGGATCTCTCACTCAATGGGAATGGTAGCCTCTAGTCCATAAACCAATTGGAAGGGAGTGAAACTAGTGGCATCCTTAATAGAGGTTCAGTAGGCCCACAAGGTAGAGAAAAACATCAAGTGCCAGTTGGACTTGTGCATGCCAATGGTTCGTTGAAGCATCGTAACTAGAACCTTGTTGATGGCTTCCACTTGGCCATTGGCGTGAGGATAGTATGGAGTCAAACTATCGTGCCACAAGCCTAACTGGGTTGTAAGCTCAGTCATCATATGATTACAGAAATGCTTGCCGTGATCAGTGACGATGGCCTGAGGGACTCTGAACCGTGAGATAACATGATTAAACAAGAACTGCGCCACTGTGTGATCGTCTTCAGATAGTGTGGGCATCGCCTTCGCCCATTTTGTGAAGTAACCAATGGCAACGATGATATACCCATGCCCCCCGACTGAGCGAGGGTTACAGGTCATATAATCAATGCCCCATTTTGCAAAAGGGCCGGTGGTAACAACAGGGTGCAATGGAGCAGGGGGCGCACGCATCTTCCGCTGGTAGATTTGGCACTCATGAGAAGAACGGACGGCAAGAATGCAGTCCTTAAAGATGGAGGGCCAAAAGTAAACGGCGTGGAGGATCTTTTGAGTAGTATCATATCTGGACATGTAACCACCACAAGCGCCAGAATGGTAGTCATTTAAAACTCACTCAGCTTCCTCGAACGTTAAACATCGGCAGAGAATAGAGTCGGTGCCGAGCCAATATAGGGTGTCCCCAATAATACGATAGGGTTGAGATTGATGGCGAATCTGTCATCGAGCATCCTTAGATATCTTGGGACGAAAAGAGGACGTCTATAGATAGACAATGATATCCCCATACCAGGGATCGAGGGTGCAGATTAAGAAGAGGGTTTCGTCCGGAATATGGTCCTCTAACCGAGAGGGCACGGTAAGAGATGGCAAATAGCACAACAATTTAGCAAAGACGAGGGATTTCTTGGACTTGGCGGTAGTGAATTCCAAGTCGAACTCTTGGAGGATAACAATCCACTTCAAGTACTTGCCCCCCAGCGGCTAACGTGACAGGATGTATGTCATCGGGTTGCAATTAGAAACCACTGTCATAGTGCGCAATAAGATATAATGGCAGAAACATTGGATGGCACAAACGGCGGCCAATGCAAACTTCTCAACATGAGCGTATCGAGATTCCGTATCTAATAGATTGTGGCTAAGATAATAAATGATGTGCTCAGTGTCATCATCATCATCTTGAACGAGAACCATGCGAATAGTGGTATCGGCAGCGTCCAAATATAGAGTGTAGTCGCGATGATAATCAGGAGGACGCAACAATGGAGCCGAAACAAGGAGAGCCTTGAGGTGCTCGAAGGACTCTTGAGCAGTGGCATCCCAAAGAAAAGGGGTGTCCCGCTTCAGTAACCGCGTAAAACCTTTGGCCACTTCGGCATAGTTTGGAATGAAGCATCGTAAAAAATTCGCTTTGCCCTGCAAGCTCTGTAATTGCTGTAAAGAAGAGGGGGGAGGAAGATTCATAATGGCCTTGACCTTAAGGGGTTCCAAACGGATGCCCTTGCAAGAGACGATGAACCCGAGAATTCTACCAGATTCTATACAGAAGACACACTTATGTGGATAGAGCCGGATGCGGTAGTGTTGACAGCAGAGAAAGATGTCTTGAAGGTGGGTGGGATGGTCCTGGAGTTTAGCTAAATGAGCAAGTAGATCATCCAGGTAAGGTTGCATGATTTTTCGAATATCATGGAATGCATAAGACATCGAGCGTTGGAAGGTCGCACCACTGTTCTTCAAACCGAAAGGAAGCTTTTTATAGGCGAAAGTGCCCCACAGACAGATAACGCTGGTCTTGTGCTGATCAGCAGGCACAATATTAATCTGGTTATAACTAGAAAAATAGTCCATAAATAAATACATTTCACTTCCAGCACACTCATCAATGAGCTGGTCAGTGAAGGGTGTGGGGTAGTTATCCTTGGGACAGGCTCGATTAATATCATGGTAATCAACACAGACCCTGATGGTGCCTTGCTTTTTGTTCACAGGGACAATATTTGAAACCCAATCTCTGAGTGGGATGGGGTAGATAAAATCAGCTTTGAGAAGCTTTTCAACTTCCACTTTAATGGCTGCATCCTTTCGGGGGTGCACGGGGCGTAAACGTTGTTGGACAGGCTTAGCTCCCAAATACGTGGGTATCTCATGCACCACAATACTTGGGTCGATTTCGGGAATTTCTTCGTAATACCAAGCAAACATGTCATGAAATTCGCGAAAAAGACCAATATAGAGCTAAATCTCCTCAGGAGTACAAGTTAATCCAACATGGATATGCTCGACAATCCATGGTTTAATAGAGATGTCGATCAGCTGGGTTTGCGTGATGTTTCCCATGTTCCCTTCAGAGGACACTTGATAAACTTAAACAAGTACCTGAAGGGGTTGTGAGGGGATACAAGGAGAAAACCACTCGAGACAGGCAAGCATTTCTCGGTGGGCAGGGAGGAATGAGGAACGATGGTGGAGATTGGACCAAGGGGGTTCCTCGAGAGACATGGTCTCGATAATGGCTTCATCAGAAGGAAATATTTCCTTTAAAGGATCCGAAGAAGCATAGTCTCCAAGCCAAGGGGGATGACCATACGAGTCAAGCGCTCTGCTCAAAGGAGCAAATTCAAGGGGGGGAACCGATGCAAAAACAATTTCGACGTAGTTGAGCTCGACAGGACTCAACGGCATCTCATCGCCCCAAGATTCTACCTGATCAGTGAGGGGAAGAATCCACAAATCAGATCGAATAGAAATCATATTAATAGGAGCGACGATTAGAGGTGGGAGTGAAAAGACACCCATGAGGGTAGGATCTTTAAAGAGTCCAGCTCCCACTCTCTCTAATGGAATGGAGGTATGCTCCACAAAAGGCACGTTGCCTTCGGAAGAGGAGGCGAAGAAAGACAGCTGGTCTACAATGACAATCTTCCCTTCATGAGGGAAATGAATGACACAAAATAGAGATGAAGCCACGGCTCGCATGGCATATGTCCAGCTTCGGCCCAAAAGGAGGTTGTAAGTTAGATTAGCATCAACAACTTGAACTTCCACTTCGACAGTCTTCCCTTCCAAAGTAATCAGCAAACGTTGGAGTATACCATAAGGGCAAGACTCTCTCCCATCAAAGGCTTCCAAGGTCATAGGAGACTGACTCAGAGTCGAAGAACCAATATCCTTCCAACAAGCAACAGACATGATGCAAGTTGAAGCACCCTCATCAATGACCGTACGATGAATCATTTTAGAGTTGATGATGACCTGGATAAGGAAGGCAATCTAGTGAGGCAGTCTCGGTACATGGCTTTCGAGATCAAAAGTAACCAGATCCGAGTCAGCCGGGTCGATGCCACTGATAGTCGACAGCAAAGACTTCCTCTGGGAGGGGTAGCTCTGGAGAACTTCTAGAGTGGACATAGCTGACGGAGCCTGGGCTAAGTCCTCAACGATGCTATAGTGCTGAGCAACATGAGCATTAGGGTTGTAAGAAGATTTCCTAAGTACACCTTTAGGAGGGGGTCGGATAGGCCTCTCAGTGCTAGGTCTTTCGATATGGAGTGGACTAGAACTAGAAGGAGGAGCACTAGAGGGGACCTCAGGCTCTTTCTCGGCAGGCGATGAATATTCTTTTGCTTGAGTGCTAATGTGAACAGGGATCATCCCGGCAATGAACACTTGAGAACCAAAGGGAGAAGAGGATTGGGATGGGTCAGCCACCATTTGCGTTTGTTGCAAGGGGAAAGGTTCTTTCAGCACCGCAGGAGTCCCAGGAGCACCTTTCAACAAGAGACTAACTTCAGATCACCTAGGGCAGACTTTTGTATAGTGATCCTCGTCACAGATAAGACAAGGATACATGGGCTTGTGTTTGGTTCCCTCCTCAGGCGGAGGTTTAGGGGAATCCTGCTTGGGTTTATCAGCTTTATTTTTCCCTTTTCCCTTCTTTTTTCCTTTCAAGGCTTTGTCCGCCGTGGTGGACTGGATGGCGTTAACCTCGGAAGTATTTCCAGAATTAGATACAGCCTGAGAAGAATTTTCATTCAAAGCATTTGACTTTTTTTTTGCAGGGTTTGCGGGAGATTTCTTAGAGGACAGATTTACAGAACCAATGACACCGTCAACGGATGGCTTTGGCGATGCTTTGGAAGTTCCAGGCCTCAGGGCATCAGGAAAATAATCATATAACGTACTGGACTAGGAGTAAACCAAGTCAAGGTACTGAGCACACGCAATAGCCTGCTCTTCAGTTACACATGCTCCTATAGCAATGTCCCATGTGATTGGAGGGACAAATGAGGTCGTAAACCAATCGGTCAGGAGCTGATCAGGAATCCAAAACTTAATCAAATGATGACGCCATCTCCACTCATGGATGTGATCGGAGATGTGTGTGGCCATATCCTGTTTAAGGGACGTGAGGAGATGTGTGCCCATCTCATACCGAATCGGCAACTGAAAATGAGTTAAAAATTCCATCGCCACGAGTTAAAATCTTGAAAAGATCCGTGAGCTAGCTCAATATACCACTTAGCAGTAGAGCCAGTGAGGGTCCTTTGAAAAAGGTGGAGCTGAATTGAATCATCAAGCCACAAATTTGACGAACACCATAAATGATAAGTCATAACGTGGGTTTGGGGGTCTTCTCCAGCTTCGCCGTCGAATTTGGGACAATCACCGGGAATCTTAGTTGGAACTGGGGGCCAATACAGATTATGGAGAATAGGATCATTGGTCAGTTTCGACACATCCGGTAGCTCCAACGTTGCTAAGAAGGGTAACTGAGGATTAAAGGACATCTGTGGCCATGGGAAAGAGGTGGCACCAAGGTTCCATCCAGTCGTTGGTTGCCCCCATTGATTTTATCTAGACGGACCCAACCCATGAGGGTTCGGTCCATAGGGATTTTTTCCATAGGGATTATAGTTATAACTGGATGATTGACCCTGGATCTGCCCCCCAGAATTCCATTTGTTACCAACTTGACTCGCAGGAGCAACATACGGTTGCTGGTAATTCTGATAAAGAATCACCTGCATCTGTTGATAATTTTGATACGGGGAAAATTGAGCTTGCCCCCAGGATTGCTGGAAACCATAAGGTTGTTGGGATCAATATTGAGCCTGGGGGCCAGGCTGTATTTGATAAGCGGTTTGAAGTTGAGATCCACCCTGCATTTGAAGACCAGCTTGGGTCTAGAGCCAAGGCTGGGGCTGAAAACTGGGTGGATCTTGAGAAGCAATGACCATTTGCATGCCTGGTTGAGCAGGCCCAAAGAGATGTCCTTGAGAGGATTGGGGTTGAGCCACCTGGCGAGAAGGTTGACCTAGTTGAGATTGAGTTTGGCCCATTTGCTTAGAAGGTTGACCCTGCTGGGTAGTGGGTTGTCCTTGCACAACTGATGGCTATCCTGATGGACCGGATGGCTGAGCAGACTGGACAATTGGTTGACCTGATTGGATTTGAGGTTGAGCAACTTGCCCAGAATGTTGACCAGATTAGGCAGTGGGTTGACCTTGCTGTACGTAAGGCTGACCACCCTACCCAGATGGTTGACTAGACTGGGCAGTGGGTTGGCCTTGTTGTATGTAAGGCTGACCACCCTACCCAGTAGGGTATCCCTGCTAGACCCCAGGTTGTCCTTGTTGCATATAAGGTTGTCCTAGATTTCCAGAGGGTTGGCCAGAAGGGTATCCCTGCTGGACCCCAGGTTGTCCTTGTTGCATATAGGGTTGTCCTGGATTTCAAGAGGGTTGCCCGAGATAAGTAAAATATGAACCACCATAGGCCAAAGGTTGTCCCTGGAAGGGTTGTCCTTGTTGGCCTCCAGGTTGCCCTGGATAATATTGTCCGTAATACTACTACCCATAGGGAGGTTGCATGTAAGACGGCTGACCTTGATAAGGTGGTACTTAAAGATTCACACAGGGTACTTGGCCACCGCCGTAACTAGAGGTACCCCAAGCAACAGCTAACGGGAGTGAGACCTCAACCGCAAGCTGAGATGGCAAGGGGCCAGCAAGATACAGATGATCCCCAATGAGATCATAGTAATAGAGAGGACCTTGCGAGCCTGGATTCTGGACAGCTTGCAAATACTGACGTATGCCCCCCTGCTGGAATGGAACCAAAAGAAGGTGGGTCACTGAGCATAGGATTGACAACTCCGGATGTAAGTGTTGATGGGCCACTATTTGCCGAATTGGGGGATGGTCCAGCAACAGTGGTCACAACCGAGGATGCAGTGACGGCGCCAAAGAAGCTGCACAAACAATTGGAATAGTCGAGACTAAAGTGACAGGGTATTGTGAATTTGAGGAATAAAAGACCCCAAAGTCGGAGTGATGTTGTGATCCCACATAGAACCCGTAAAGGAGGTCCTAGAACCAATAACGTCCCTCAAAGCCCTATAGCATAAGGGAAACAAGAGGGGTGACACTGAAGCGTGGAACCTCCGCTGAGATAGGAATTTCACTGCTCATTACAACAGATGCTTCACTCACGATGGGGGATGTGTCAACCATGTCAAAGACATTGGGACCGAAACACTAGGAGAAGTAATAGGAATATCCTCTTCGGAAGGCTCCCAAATGGGGTTCCAATGGATATCATAAAAGTCATCTTCTAGAGCGCGAGAGTTCAGCGGTTGGATACTCGGAATAATAGGGAGAGTACCACTACCAACCGGTGTCTCAAGAGCAACAGAAGAAGGAGACCCTTGGTCACTTGGAACAGGAGACGGGATCGATGATTTCACCAGGATGATTCGATTCAAAAAATCCTAGGACAACTAACGAGAAAGGGCCCTACTCAAGCTAACGCAAACAAGATCTAACAGGGTAATTGTGAATGTGGCTGAATAAATTTTAAGACACAAGGACACAACTTGACCTTTTCATCTTTAAAGAGTCAAGAAAAGGACCAAACGATGACTCTAGTCACCTTCGAATGTTTAATGAGCCTGAAGTGACAAGTTCTCAAAAGAACCTTTTCCTTTAGGGAGTCCAAAAAGGAGCAAAAGTGACTATTCTGGAGAACTAGGAAAAAGGTTTACCAAACAATCCGTAAAATTGCATATGTGCCTTGGCAATCATATGAGAACCAAGCACTTTCCGTACAACAGTCAATCTTCCTGAATGCTGTGTTCGGTGCGTTACAACTTGTAAGGCGGTAGACATGGCTTCCTATGGATAAAGGATGATAACCTAGTGGGGTCTCCCCATATACTCGATGGTACGTGGGAGCACAAGTCCGTACTAGACCACTATTGAGTCACGGAAGGAGGAATCACCCAACCTTGAGTGGAAAAAAAAAGTGACTAGGTTTAACAACACTGGAGCACGTCTCTAGCCTAGACCTCTAAATAATGTGCATTATGTTCCAATGCATTGTTAAATTCATTCAGTTCATTTTAGAGTTGATCTTGGATTATGTTTCAGTTTTCAGGCCTTACCATATGTATATAATAAATCCTAGGATGCAACTAGAATGCACGAAAAATCCTTTCCTTCAATGAACACCTACTTACGAGAGGGTAGAGAGATCATTTCCAAACCAAGAGAACCAAGACAACAACGATAGTCATTCAATGCATACAGACACCAATTCCTAAAGTGCACGGATACCACTAATGAGAGATTTTATCAATCGCTTTCCAATGTGGAAACTTGAAATGCAAATTTACTTTCACTTTCGTACTAAATAAATGCAAACTTTTTGATTTCGATGCCTTTAAGTCTAGAAGAAACAAACAAGCAACAAGCAAGTGTGGAAAAGCCAGGTTGATCCAAACAATTGTAATCTATGTTTGGTAGCGAAAAGAAATTGGATCAATGCCAAAATTGGTTCAATAACATTCACTAAACAATCAACCGAAAAATAGGCTAAAGGGAAGGCTCAATCAAAGCAACAGAAAGCCACAAATGAACCTTGGGCAAACAAGCAACCAAGCCGACAGATTCAAGTAGCTTGAAATGGTGATCTAGGTCACATAAGCGAAAAAAAAAGATTCATTCAACAAAGCTCACAAGGGAGTGCCTCGATCTATAAACAGCGAAAAACAAGTCATCAAGCAAGTGAAAAAACAAGGGGCTATCAAGATTTCTGGATTCAGGAGGTAAAACTGAACAAAATCAATTCTACAACAATCAGTGTGGGTAATACACAGGCAACAAGCGCTAATGAAGCAACCGCTTCAGCAACAAAGCAATGTCAGTGCGGCAATACGCGAATTTCCCGCGATGGTCTGATTTCCAAAACCGTTGCGACTGTTAGGCATAATTACGTGATGAATAGAATATTACAAAAGGTCGGGTGCGATGACAGTGTGATTGTTATAATTAAATCCACAATGAAGCTCAAAAACAATGATAGGCGAATCAAAACTCCCAAGTCAAAGACAATCAATCTTTCAATCCAATAGGGGTGTTCCTAGATTAACCCAGGAAATGCAAAAGATCGATAACCAATCCCCCAAAACTTCAAAAGAGACCAAAACAAAAAGAACACGGCAAGAGCAAATAAGAAAAACAAAGGCTAAAGCTCCTCCCCAGTGGACTTGCCAATTTGTGATGCAGGAAAGTGTTCCCTCTGCGGACAGAGGCAACCCCTCTAGTCCTAGAGTGGGTCTAGTCACAAACAAGGACAAATCAACAATAGCTTTCCTTAAACAGTTCAAGTTAGAGGCCTACCTCAACCGGTGGTTGATGGAGTTCTGTTGTGCTGCTCCAGCTTCCGCTTCCTTCTCCTCAATGAGTGATCAACCTAAAACAAAGCAAAGGAAATACAACAAAGCACGTAACCAGATACAACAATGAACTATTTACTCACAAAGTCAAGAAGTCATGAGCTATCAAGTATATTACATACAAAACATAGGAAAACATCATTGACTACATTAATAATGAAATAAGAGTCAACTTACAACCGAAGTCTTGACGTCACAAGCCTTCTCAAAGAAGAGTCCAGCCAGCATGTTCTTCAAGCATTCACTCTTTGAAGATGAATCTCCCAACATACAAGAGTTCTCTCACTCACAAGTTTTACACAAGATCAAGGGCACTTCACAACCTTCCACAAGCTATCAACAATTCCACACTTATCACACTCACACCAGCTATCTAGCAAACTCACAAAGCACTCACATCACTGCTCAAATAGCCAACTATCAAACTGTCCAACTAGCCATGCATAGTAATGGTGAGAGTTTAAATAGGAGAAGGAGTCTCCATGAAAGGTGGAAAGGAGAGCTTATCATCAAGGAAGGTAGCACAATTGACAGAATTGGCACACCAGGGAAAGAAGGGCGACATAAACAAGGCCAACAACCAGGTCTGGAGTCATCTGGAAGGCCGGCTGTTGGAACAATTCGCCCAATCTGGATCATCGTGGGCACATAACTAATCTTCAGTGCTGACATCGCAAGTGATCAGTGTAGATAGTCAGATCATCACTGAAGGGATGACAAGGACCTGCACTGATGCATAAAATCGAGCCATTGCTGGAATCACGTGTACTTCCGTGCTGGCAGCGCGGTCTATCTGTTCATAAGCGCTTATCAGCACTTTTATTTAGCCAAAAGTCGTGATGAGGCAGTAAACTTTGGAAAAGTGGGTCAATTGGCAGCACAAGGAAGCATTTTTCTGTCATAAGCATGCTTGACTTGGACACATGACACAGTGAGAAGACTGGGAGTGAAGGCGGTGATAAATTATTGTGTAACAGTACCGGGAATTGTTTGGCTAAATCACCTCTAAACCTGGGCCAGGCCCCTACAAGCCAACATATCACCAAGTCAATTGTCATGGTATTATGTGTTCAAGAGAAGTTCAACCTCAGTTCATGTTCCTTTGCAAATTTTAGCCTTCAATCGCGTCAATCATCCCTGAGTTAGTCCTTGAAAACTATTTTTCAAAACTTGATACTATGTTTCATGTTGTAGGCTTTCCTGCGACGAGTCACTTCCTATCGAATTTAGCTCATTATCTAAGAAGTTTATATAGAAACCTTAAGTACCTTGAATTTTTCATGCCTTAATGGCATGTTTCTCACCTTAGATGACATGTTCTCATCATTACCCTTCAATCGAATGATTCTATGTGTTCAACTTCAGATCACCTATTCACACTTTATATATTATACTAGACGTACCTTGAGAGCCATTTTCATTATTGATGGTTTCTCTCACGCTTGGTAATGGTTCATATCATTGATCCGTAATCAAGTGGTTTCTACGATGTTCGACTTTGAGACCTTCACCCTCATGGCTATATTTGTACTGTGGATTGAGAAGATGAAGATCAAGAGCCTATATCTAGTTTCATCAATCCATGTTGCCAGGAGTTTTATATTCATGATTATGTAGACCAAATCATATATGGATGGCTACATCCATACTGTGTCTACTATCGATATGATTCTGGATTTTTTTAGTACTTATTCATTGAGTTAGCTTTACTCTGAGTACGTGAATGCCTACCTCAGTGATGATTATATATTAATATTTTCAATGTAATCCTTGAATGTTTCTTGCAGGTTTCAGACCATTGTCTCTGATCTGATCTTTAGCATGATAAAGCACTTCAATCTTTTAAAACTTATTATACAAAATTCGTACTTTATAGGGCAATAGGTTACTTGTAATTTTTTCACCATGACACTTGATCGATATAAACAAATTTCTCTCCATCTGTGAACATGTTTTAGTGAACTCCCTTAGAGTTCAAACAACCAAAATAACCTTGAAGAAGATGAGAAATTTAGGGAAATAGGTTGTATACTTGGTTAAGTAGGTCCTACGCACTTTTCGCTAGAATTTTCTGCACATTCGGTGAACTCATCCATGAGAACAATGCATAAATGTGCTCTGTCTACCACTATGGACCGCACAGGTCAATCAAAGAAAGTAAAAATAAAAAGGTACATTCTAGAAACATAGTTGGTTGAATATATCCCAACTGAAAGCATCCAGGTGATGCCTATTCAAGTTATAATGCTCAGATGATGTATCTTAATCCCTTTTCTCAAGGAACCCTAAGCCCTCAATTAGAGGATCTCACCCTCCTCTTTTGGATCTGAAACATCTTCCTCTTGACCTATGAAATGACTAGAGGGCAAAGGGATTAAGGAGGTTAGAACTCAGAGAAGATAAAATTATGTTGCTAGTTTTATATTGGAAAGCTTATCATCTAAGGAGGAGATTGGATGCATTTGGGAGGAACCTCATTACATCAAGGCAAAGGTTGTAAGGCTCTTCTTTATCTTTGATTAATAAAATTGAATGATTTTCCCCATTGAACTTTCTTATCAGAATGATGAATGGTTTATAATTCTTTAGATTCTCATTAAATCAATTTCAATTCCTAATCTCCTTGATCATTAGGTTGAGTTTGTTTGAATTACTATGTCATATATGATTTTGATCCTTCTTATGTTTATGGTTGCAGTTTTTATCAAGCATTGAGAGGCTGCATTGAGACACAAAAAGGGATCTTCATCAAGCATTTCATGAATATGTAAGAGGCTCGTTTACCATATTTTATATCTATAATTCAAATGATATAAAGAGGGAAAGAATCATTAGTTTATGTCTAGGATGTAGGGAGGTCGCTCTTGTCAGGAAGGGGGATTTTTCCACTATAACAGAGAATCCGAATCATCCTTTCTTCAATGTCCTTAAGATGGATCCCCATTGGAATTTGAAATGTCGAAAAATTTAAAATTATACTGTGGAGAATATGAATCATATTTTGTTCTGTCCTGAAGATGGATCCCCGTTGGGATTTGAAACATCGACAAAGTTCAAACTATACTGTGGAGAATTGAATCATCCTTTGTTCAATGTCCTGAAAATGGATCCCCATTGGGATTTGAAACATTGAAAAAGTTCAAACTATCCTACGGAGAGTATAAATAATCCTTTTTTCAATGTCCTGAAGATGGATCCCCGTTGGGATTTGAAATGTGAATGTTATACACGAAAATGACCTTCTCATAAACTTAGACGAGAAAGGCAATTTGACTGAAAGATTGACCAAGTTCACAATCCTAATTTCCAGGGTAACACTCCCCAGGAACTAGAAAGAAGCTTTATAACACTCCTCAACCATGAATGAGGGTGTTAGTCCTTAGTGTAACTACCTTTGTTTCTTTAGGGGCAAAGTTCGTCAATTTTGGTGAGTTTCCGAAGGTCAAAGGAGCAGGTTAACTAATAATATCCCATTGTTTACTCATATGTTAACCCAAAAATCAGGAAATATCTAGATTTGACCTATTTGAGGATATTTCTATTCCTAACGGAGTCTAATGAAAAGGGAAAGAGAAATAAAGCATTGAAACATCCCATCTTTTTCCAAAGGGAACTCATGAAAGAGTTGGCAAGGTTTAGCCTCTCATTCTATATATTTGAGGCTTGGGGAATTGTGAAAGAGGTTGAAAGAATTGAAAGGATTTCATACTTACTGTCGAAGCTTTGCATGAGACATTGGTTCACCAAGAGTTTAAGAAGAGAGAGAGGGAGAGAGAGAGAGGAGCTAGAGGAGTAAGGGAAGCTTGATGCAGTTGATGGTTGTATTCACTCTTTCCTATCATTAATATAGAACTGAAATTGTGTTGTCTACTCCATGGTGTTGATGTTATTTCATTTATATGTTTATGCAATACCATTTATTATGAGTAGCTTAGATATGTGTAGTTAGATATCCTTATGTATTCTTGTCTTGATTATCAAGGTTATATGTTGTAGTATTACTTCTCGTCTTGTTTATGTGCAGGTATTGATTTGGAGCTAGCTCAGAGGTCTTCCACTACGCTACATTGGGTTCTCCAACAACACTACACCAAAATTTGAGGTAAAACTCTTCCCTTCTACTTTGATTATCATTTCATTTATATGGATATGTACATGTCTCTTTGTGCCATTTGAAGCTAATATGATCTGTCTTCCAAGGATCCCAGAAATATCCTTGAGGGTATTTCCACTAAAATCACTTGTGCATTAATCCCTATAGAAAAATTGGCGACTCCACTGGGGACTATACTTAGTTCCTAGTTTTCTCCTACCAATTTTCTGGATTTCTTTTTCTTAAAAGCCCTCTTGTACTTCTTGGTTCCCTTTCTAACCACTCAGGACTATTCAACAACCTCCTTACTATTCGCAGCTTTTGATCTAATCCCAAAAGAATTCTTTTAGAGCTTCTACCTCCCTAAAACATCCTAGCAATGTAACCAAAGCTTTATAATGCTCTAATGGATTGCAGACAAAGCATTAGTGCGGTCACTAACTCTCTGTGTCCTCTTCTCAAGTGCGTTTGCCAGCCAAATCTTGATAAACAACCTATTCTGTGAACTCCTGGGTTGGGGAAGTTGCCTGTAGTCTGATCAAGAATTTTCAGTTGTGCATGTTTATTTGGTTGCCTATTTCCTAAGCATTTTTTCATTTTAGGAAAATATCTTAACCTCTTATGGTTTTCAAGAAAAAGAAAATACAAAATTTTTATAGTTTTTCTGCTTAGTTAATTAGATTCTTCATTTATTTGGTCAAAAAATTTGTTAAAAAGCATTGCATGTCTGTAAGTTGTGCTTTTGTTTTACTGTACTAGATGCATGGTTTGTGTTAGATACCCACAAAACTCCATATTTCAGCACCCCTTCCAAATCCATTAACAAAGCACATTTAAAATTTATCTCATAATAAAATTAATCAACAATTTTTTTTTGAGTAAACACACATATTACTATAGGCTAGGATCTTGGGTTAGGCAATTGTGAGTTAACTGCCCAAGATCGTAAAATCAATAATATTGTTCTTAAAGAGGGAAAATCATGTTGCACTCGTACTATCCAGGACCACTCTAGTCAAAGTGGAGATAAATGCAAGACAAAATTGGAATGTGAAAGAAGGTAGCCCACCTTTGATTACATCTCCTTTGGTTATTATGTGTATCGGGGATCGCTTCAGGGATATAGGAGTTGAGTCAAGGACTCAGGTATCCTACCCACGCAACATACTATCTGCGAACATGTCCCCCCCAGTAGTTTCTATTATTTGAGGTAACCATAGTGCCCATATGTTTTAGGGATGAACACAAGGTGACTGGGGTGGGTTGCCCTGGTACCTAAATAGGCGATCCTACTCTGTCTTTGGGTTTGGGAGGGTGCTCTTCTTCACGAGAGTACTTGGCCCCTTAATCTAAGGTTTAGGTGAAGCTCAAGAGTAATTGTAACTATACATTTGGCCAACTCTCTCTTTTATCCATTGTGATATTGGGTTTCATCTCCAGCAAATGGTGGTTATTAGACAGAGTCATATCCCCTACTTGTTGATTGACTTTTTAGAGTATTTTTTCTTTTTTACATGCTAGTTTGTTATCACTAACACTATAATAAATATCACTATGCTTTTTTTGATAAAATATATCGGTCACCATGGCTACATATGACTCTCATCGTCAATCTAAGCGACAACAAGGTCTTCCTCTGCTAACTGTGGAGGATCCGTTGAGCCTCGATGAGCCAGATTACCCATCTTTAGGTAATCAGTCTCCAGTATCTAACACTGAATCAATCAATACATCCCAAAACTCAATACTATAGAAAATTTATTTACTTAAGGTTTTGTACCTTCTTATAATCCTCCTATCACTGATCCATTGGGACCGCTATTGATTCAAGTTGCACCTATACCTACCATGTCTTCCACTGTACCTACACCCACAATTTCGTCAAAGACTAACGGGTCGTGGGCTTTTGTGGATAATTTTGGTCCACCTCCACTTCCTGAGTTGACAGTCAGTACTACACCATTGACGATGAAGCCTGCTATCCAAACTGTCAAGTCTGAGCATCTTAGGTACACCCAACATGAGCAGAACCCAGTACATATTGGTTTATGCCCCTTTTGTGTCTACTCCTGGACCTTTAGCAAGCACTCCAAATCGCGTGATTATCACGGGTCCCTTCAGCAACCCCTTTGGTTGGAATCCTTTGTTTAGTTCAAACCCCCAGGTTCAAATGACAGGGGGCACCATTTCCAACATGCACATACCAGCAGGGGGCATTACAGTTCCCCCTCCATTTATAGGACAAAATGGATAGTCATTGATTTACATTAATCCTCCATATTTCAAGTGCTGATGGACGACTATGTGGCTGGAGGGATCCCTCAACCCTGTCTCACTCAATCCATTTGGGCACCCCATTCTCAATCTCAATTGAGTCAAGGGGGAAATTATTATCCTGGGGGAAATCAAGCTTATATCTGCCACCCTAACAAACCATATGGACAACAATAATATATGATTGTTCCTTAAAGGAAACTATTATTCAACAAATCCTATGTATAATGTTGGGAACAATATGATGGGCGGATCGTAAGGAACCTCAAGTAATTTTTCATCACCCTAGTCAGAATCAGGGGCACCAAACACTTTGGCTTTTTCAGAAACACTCGATATCCCTAATCTGTACAAACTGACCAATGACCCCATCTACCAGAACTTACATTAGCCTCCAATCCTGCAAAAAATTCCTACCAACATCCTGAAGTTTGAAGGCAAACAAGGGGAGGATCCGGGTAGACATATCACCACATATCATCTATGGTGCATGTCAAACTCCATGGTGGATGATAGTATCCAACTCTGGATCTTTGCCCGCACCCTTACTGGAAATTCCGCCAAGGGGTACATTGAGTTACCACTCATGTCACTTAATACCTTTGGTGCCTTGGCAATGGAATTTACGAAGCACTTTTAGTTACCCATCCGCTGCAAGACCGGGATGGAATTCCTTACTACTTTATGCCAAGACACATCCACCCACATCTTTAATCACATTCATGAATGGAGACTTAGGTGAAGGCTAGTCAAAGCACCCCTTCCAAATTATCCATTAGCAGATTGGTTCTGTAAATATCTTCTTCCCCAAATTGCCAAGGACATAGCCTTAGGTGGTGCAGTCACTGAAGACCAATCCATTTGTCATGCCCAACACTTAGATTTCATTTATTCTTAATCTGACACATTATACGATGTAATCCCTAATGCCCCCAAAACTTCCAATGCTACCACTACTCAGCAACCCAGCATGCACGCTGATGGAATTATCGGCACTAGCTCTAGGTCTACTATAAAACAACTTAATAGACACATTTCCTAGTTGTCTATTGATCCTGCTACCCAAGTGGCTCCTCTTCCTATTGCTACAATAAAATCTATTCAGTCTACACAAAAACCCAGTGGTAAGAATAAGAAAAAAACCTCTCCTTTTGAAGAGTAGTCAGCTAAGCAATCCAACCAAAAGTAGAAATTTGTTGCACCACCTGACAGTGAAAAGGAAAAATCTTTCAAGTTCCCTTGCAAAATATTTACGGAAGACCATATGACACATCATTTTCTGCGCCTCCAAGAATGCACAGATATTCTTGCTCAAAAGGACACTCGTCAGACCCCCGCGGTCTTAAACAACCCTTTCCTTGCTCAGCAAGAGCAACATCTTATTGCAAACCCGCCTCAACCCCCGCAAAGGGGAAATGATGGTTCATATCATCCTTCAGCTGGTGGATCTTCAAATGCGAGCCAAAACGTATGGAGCTCCAGTCGCTAATGCAAGCCAAAACTTGTGGAGCTCCAATCACTAACGCTTAGGATGTTGCCTCGAGTTTAACCCCACCACCACCCAACGATATTCATATCGAAAGGTTGGTTGTTGATCTTGTAATTCACCCCCCAAAAGGGGCACTTCGTCACACAACACATAATACATCTACACGTGCTGACCAAAACTACAGTACTATAGAAGATTTGGCACAAGCACCATCAGCTATGTCTGCACTCGAAGTAGTGCAAATGTGTCCAACAGAAAGGAAAGCTCTGCTTTCAGCTATTGTTGTTATTCACCCTCAGGATTCCATGCTAGCAATATTCTACATCGAGAAATGTAAACGTCTCGTTTCACACTAGCTTGCATTTCATGTGAAATTTTTTCGGAAGGACGAGGGGTACATAGAACTATCATTGACGAAGGCGCTTCGACTTGTGTCATGTCTACTTCATGTTGGCTTGCCTTAGGTTCTCCAAATCTCTATCCATTATCAAATTCCCTTAAATATTTCGAAGACCACACTTTCATCCCAAAAGTTTACCTTTCCAGCTACCCCATCACTTTGAGTGGGAAAACGGTAACAGTGGACATTGAAGTCGTGGATCGAAACCTCAACTATAATCTGCTTTTGGGTTGCACTTGGACTTATGCCATGACTGCCACCATGTCTACTGTCTTTCACATCATCTTATTTCCATTGGATGGAAGGATAGTCATAGTGGACCAGCTATCCTTTTTCATCCCAGAATACTCCCCGTTACCTAGCAGCATTGTACCTTTAGTGGGTTGCATACCCGACTCTTATGTCAATATTGGTTCTGGTATTTTCAAGGGTTCTTCCCTGATGGGTTGTTTTCCTCTCCTATCACCCACGATTCCACATACGGTTTCTATGGTCTCCACTATTCATCATGACCCAACTGTTGGGCATGGAATCCCCCCATAGCAGATTTTTAGGGCTCAAAGCCTAATTTTTGGTCAAAGATGTTGTAAAACTCCACGAATTGCGGGCACGGAGTGCAAAGTGTACAATTGAGTCATAGGGTTGTTTACCCTAAACATTGTATTGTAAAATAATGTAAAGTCAGCCTGCCCATGGTCTGTGGACCATGGGATTGTATAAATAGAGCAAGGCTCTAAGTTGTAAAGATAGTTAAGGAGTGATGAATGGATGAATATTGAAGGAATGGTTGGAGCTTAGAGTAGAGTTCTAAGTGTATTGGGTTGCAGTAGTAGGAAGAGGCTCTATAGCTGAGTGCACAGAGGCCTAGTAGAGTCTGCAGCTAAGTGCGCAGACCCGTGCAATTGAGTGCATAGGGCAGTGTCGAGTTTCTAAGCAAGATTGAAGATTAATAAAAGAGAATTTGATTCATATTCATGTGTATTTGTTGTGCATTATCTTCTTTATGGTTGTATTTGTTTATGTATTGTGTGCATTGTTATGATTGATGAATATGTTGTAATAACCATAGATCTTACACACACAAGTTAAGTACTCAGTTAATTAACAAGGATCTTGGGTATTATACAAATCACACACCGAGTAGGGTTGCACGAAAGCTGCACTATAGGTCGTGTAGGGATCACAAGTTTGTGTAGCGACAGGTCAGACCACGGACCTCCAGAAGCCCATCAAACATCCCAAGGGTTCGAAAACTTGGTTCTACCACCCTACCATACTACTTCGGGTGAGACCTCAGTCCCCGCTCCACGGATTGTTGTTGAAAGGGCCAGTAGTACTGGGATTTGCTTGGTTAAATCCCCTCTAAACGTGGGTCAGACCCCACTAAGCCAACAAATGGTTCCGTTGTCGGGACTAGGATCTGGATAAAGGATGTTTGATGTCGTGCCACTAGAACCCTATAAAGAAAGAAATTGAATAGTAGTTGGACAAAAAGATTCACGAGTTTGCGGTGCAGGAAAATAGAAATTTGTGAATATATAAGGAGCAATGGTTGGATCGCTACTTGTACACTGAAAAACACAAAATTTTCTTTGCATCTTTTCCATCTGAGCTGTATGAGTGGATCACAAAGTTAGCAGACAGCCATGGAAGGTGTAGGCTCGACAAACCAATAGTGTGGACTCTGGAACTACTGCTCAGACTAGAAGCCTCAGAGGATAAGATAGCGTGAGCTATGGACCACTAGCTCGACTAGATAATAGGAGGATTTATCACTAAGTTCATGGTAGACATGACCATCAGCTACGTTTTCTCAAGGGATTGCGAGGTAAGTACGTTAAATCTTTGAACACTTGGATTAAGATGCTATTGTGTGAAAATCGGGTTATGCGAATAAATTAATGTTTGGGACTACGCGGAGCAGAAAGATCTATAGAAGCGAAAGCAGAGAAGAATTAGAAAACAGTCCCTTAATTTCACCCTCGTGGGAGAGCGAGGATGAGCTTGTGAAGGTTTCTTCAAGAAGAATGGTCAGTTTGATAAGGGAGTGAATTTTGCATTTACCACCTCCACCAACACCGCCACCCGCTTCACCCCCCTCACCTCCATCTCCACCCACTCCACCTCCACCACCTCCGCAGTTCAGTATGGCAAGTGCGATCAAACTGCTGATGTTTAGAGGAGTAAGAAATGAATACCCAAACCAATTCTGGTTCATGGTAAGAGCAGTATGGGAAGAACAGGGAATCATGGATGATAATATTATAAAGGCTACACTGGTGAGCACGCTACAAGATCACACATTAACGTGGTATATCAAGCATTTTAATGACCACCTGAACACAGGAATTGCATAGATCCAGACTGCGTTGAATAGGGAGTTTAACAGGCCAAAGTCAGAGACGCAATCAATCTTTGGGTTTAAAGAGATCATGATGCTCCCAGGCAAGACCCCCTGGGATTTGGACCAAAGTCTAAAGAGTATGATCTGTGAAGCCAATATGATGTTAAAGGATGCATAACATCACGCATGGTTTGTGGCGTCACTTATGCCACACTTAAGGATGGCGCTAGCACAGCCAAAACTTTCCACCCAGGCCGAAGCGTTGGAGATGGAAATGAGGTTTCATGAGACCCCTATACAAGATCCTAGAATGGGAGTCCAATAGATCCACGTGTAGCTACAGAATCTATGTCTAGAAATTCATAGTTTGAAACAAGATAGGGCACCTCGACCAGAGGCGCGCGAGGAAGTATGGTGCATAAAATGCAAAGGTCAGGGCCACAACAAAGATCAATGTCCAGTGTTCACAAACTACTTAGCAGGAGGAGGGCCAGTGCCATTAAGACCAGAGGCATAGGTGGGGCCAAGTGTGACATCTACGTTATGTTACGTGATCTTCCAGATAGGAGGAAAACATACCATAGATAATTGTCATCTGTTACAGAAGTATAAACAGACATTCCAATAGTTGTTTTGTAATTTCTGCATGTTGGTAAGCCATGACGAACGTAGCTGCCGAAGCTATGAATTATGATGGATCGGACCCCCTGCCTATAGGGTGCAGGCTGAAACACGAGCCCTCGACCCAAATGCAGGGATGGCACGAGCTGGGTTTCAAGGGTGCGGTCAGGGTCGAGGTGGAATGGGACTAGGAAGGGGTCACGGACAAATAATTTGTTACAATTGCAGAGGGCTAGGGCATTATGCCCATGATTGTATGAACCCAACTAGGATATCATGTTGGCACTGCAATCAATTTGATCATGATGCAAAAGATTGTCCTTTGCTGATAGCAAAGATGCATGAAAAGGGGGTACTCCAACCCCCTCCATCCCAGAATTTACAAATGATGAGGTCCGAACTGCGTGATGAAGACCTAAATGTAAACATGATTCTTAGGAGTGGTGTGACAATGGGAGATGATAAAGGGAAGAAACCAAAAGAATGTGCGTGGGTTCGCAAGGCTCCTACAAAGGAACCTGACTTTGTTAGAACGCACGAAGGAGACATTCATGAAAGCTAAGAAGAGCTTCACAAAGGTCTCACTTCAAGTAGTAAGGATCAAATAGAACTAGGGATGGTTCATTCCATGCTCACTACCTTTCTAGAGACATGCATGAAGCTGCAGCTCGACAATAAGGCAGTCAAAGGGCTACAAGAACTTATCAATAGGTGTGCAGGGTCAAGATAACTGCATGTAGTCCGAAAACTGGGAAAGCATGCATTGCGCACAAGAAGGGAGATGAGGTTAACTGCGCAAATAGGCAAGTAAGAAATGGATTAGGTAATCCTGGACCTAGGTTTAGATGCGAATGTACTACCAAAGAAAACGTGGGAATGCATGGGCAGACCCACATTGCAATGGTCCCCTATTTAGTTACAGATGGTGAATGAACTGAAGATTTTGCCCATGGGAATATTGCAAGGAGTGACAGTCAATATTGAAGGCGCGAATGCGTAGGCGGATTTCGAAATGATAGAGATTATCGATGATAGCAATCCCTATCCTGCGCTACTAGGGATAGACTAGGCTACTGATATGAATAGAGTCATAAATCTAAAGAAGCACAAAATGATCTTTGAGAAAAAGTCACTATGCATAGTAGTACCGCTGGATCCAGCCGAAGGAGGGCGATACATTGAACCGGTGAGAAATGATGATAGTGATGACAATCTCGACTGTATCTACAAGTTAACTGCACAAGGAGAGGATTGGGTGAATCCAACAGTAGATGGAAGGATTTCGTGGGAGCGCGAAAGCTCCTACACTTTGGATTCTGACAAAGAGATAGAGCGATGGAAGAATCGACTGCACGAAGTAACAACACTGAACTGCAGCATGATGATCAAGTCATTACATTGTGTAATAACAAAGGCAAGGGAGCCACCAACATATGATGGATTTTCAGAGGTGGATGAATTTCTGAGCAAGTTCAAAAGTGCAGTACAAGAGAAGCAATGGTTCGATGCGCTGAAGTGGGAATTGCATGCAACACCTGCATGATGGTGGGGTACGCATCAAGGAAATTTTGAAGACTGGCGCAGATGCAGAAGGATGATGCACCTGTGGTTTAGAAAACCCCAAGTACAACTAGTAGACAAATATGATGGATGAGATGATCCATGCATGCACCTCACAAAATGGACCAAGGTCTTCGGGGAAGAGCCACAGCCTGAATGGGTGCACCTATTCTACCATACCTTGGATGTCATACCCATGAATTGGTATACGGAGACAGAGCTACGCCATGGTATGGGAAAATGGGATATCTTGCGTGAGGGATTCTTGTTAACATTCACCTTTGAAGATCGTTGGTCAGATATTGTGGACGATGCACTACAAGCAGTGAAAGATGCTATCTTTAAAATACCACAAGAGCTAATGGAATTACTTCACCCTAAATGGGAATACAATTAAGTAGCACATTGGAGTGTTATAACATGAATGTTGAGGAGGATGATGAGGAACCACGGAAAATTAACATTTCAGAAACAGAAGGCTCTCGCGAGATTCGTGGACCATCACTTGAAGACCTCTACATCACCACACTGCTAAAGACGAAGCAGGTCAACATTGGAATGGAGGCAGAACCAAAATACGCAACGGTTGGGGACTATTGGGATGATGCCATAGTCGATAAGGTCGTTGAGTTACGCCATGAATACCAAGACCTTTTCCCGACCAAAATTATGGACTTAAAAGGGATCGTGGGTGATTTAGGAATGATGAAGATCACTCTAAAACCCAATGCGAAGCCAATTAAGTAGCGGCCTTACTGCTTGAATCCAAAGTATAAAGAAAAGGTCTACAATGAATTAGACAAAATGCTAGCAGCCAGAATTATTGAACCAGTGGAAGAATCTGACTAGGTGTGTCCTATGGTGGTACAGGAGAAAAAACAGAAGGGTAAAATAAGAGTATGCGTAGACCTCAGGAAGCTGAACAATGCTTGTGTACACGATCCATTCCCAACACCATTCATAGATGAGGTACTAGAGGATGTTGGTGGTCAGGAAGCATACTCATTCACAGATGGGTTCTCAAGGTACCATCAGATCAAGATCGCACCAAAAGACAAGAGCAAGATGACATTCGCAACAAAATGGGGATGCTTTCAATACACCGTGATGCTGTTGGGACTGAAGAATGTGCCAGCTATATTTTCACGTATCATGGTAGCCACATTCAAAGAATACATCCACAAATATTTGGAGGTATATCTAGATGATTGGACTATTTTTGGTTTAGTTAAGCACCATGTAGCGAGATTACGTTTGATGCTGGATACTTGCCACCAACACCAAATTGCACTGAACCTGAAGAAGTTCACATTCCTCATTCCCTTTGTAAACCTACTGGGACATATGGTCTGCAAACAAGGACTGATGGTAGACCTTGTGAAGGTTGATCCTCAATTTGGCAGCATTGCGAAGTGTTAAACAACTGCACGCTACCTTGGGACACATTGGATACTATAGGAAGTTCATCAAAACTTATGCCCAAATAATTGTGCCGATGGAAAAGCTATTGAAAAAGGATATTACATATTGTTGGAATGATGATTGCATGAAAGGTTTGGATTTCCAAAAGGAGAAACTGGCCTTCGGGCCAATTTTGGTCTTCCTGAAATGGGATTTGGAATTTCATGTACACGTTGATGCGTCGTGTATCGCGTTGGGATCCATACTCACATAGAAGGGCACAGAGGGTGTGGATCACCCGATCGCATTTGCGAGTCAAAGATTATCCAAAGCAGAAAAGAACTACTCTACCACCGAAAGCAAGGGGTTGGCAATGGTGTACGCACTCTAGAAATACCGACACTATTTACTTGGTGGACATTTCAAGATGTATACCAACCATTCCGCGTTGAAATACTTGGTGAACAAGCCTGTATTGGGGGGTGCATATGTAGATGGCTTCTACTATTTCAAGAATATGATTTTGAGGTCATAGTCAATCCGGGACGCTTAAACGCAAGACCAGACCACTTGTCACAAATTGAAACGGGCGAGGAACCAACAAATTTGGAGGAGGGACTACCTGATGCACAACCCTTTGCAGTGCGCGTCGCAGATGGACACTTCAAATACATAATCCATTTCCTAACAACAGGGACTACGTTGAAGGAGTACTCAATCCAACAGAAGAAGGAATTGGTGGTGCGCATGGCAGACTTTTCTGTCATCGAGGGGCACCTCTATAACATGGGCAATGATGAGGTATTGCAAAGATACGTACCTAAATTTGAACGGGGTCAAATGGCTGCACTGCCATTTGCAAATTTAGTGGCATCTCATCCCTTCGTGATGGTTTTCCCATCCTTTGACATATATCGCAGGCCTTACAATGCACTTTTGAATCCTGGTGCAAGGTCGGCCAGTAGTATCGAGATTTTCTTGGCTAAATCACCTTTGAACCTGGGTCAAGCCCCACTAAGCTAACACCAACCAATCCCTGGACCCTGTCGGCTCCTTCATACATTGACTCTTATGGTGAAAAAATGTTGTTGTCACCAATCGAATTGGCCTATCAAGCCATTCAATCTGCATTCAATTTTCCAGTTTCTTTAGTCACAACCAATGGTACCGCCTCCTCTCCCACAACTTCTCCCTCTGATGATCTCCTCAATCAAGTCCTACCTTTGGATGAAGTTATTCAAGAGATCATGTGTTTAGAGGAGCAACCTTGGGAAAACTCTCACCATCGCATTTCGATATCTGATTCAAACATGAAACCTATACAAATCTTGTCCTTTGAAGCACTTGAGATCGTTCCCTCGAGTTATAAAACCGTCCAATCTTTGGATTTGGGAGGGAACATCGGAAATATTTCAAAGATATTGCTCATCGATATTTCAATCGAGACAGGCATCATGGAAAAAAATACAGATTGGAGCCGATTTCAATCCTAAGGAAATTGCAAGCTTCACCTACCTTTTCAAGGAATTCCATGATGTACTCACTTGGTCTTACGAGGAGATTCCCTACATAGATCAATCTATTTTTAAACATGAGATCAAGTTTTATGAAAATACCATACCTATCTACCAAAGACTTCGACCAATCCACTCTCGCAAAACTGCAGCCATCAAGACTGAGGTGGAAAAATTGTTACGCGTTGGTTTTGTTTACCCCATTCCCTTAACGGAATGGGCTTCCAATCTGGTTCCTGTAGATAAAAAGTAGGGTACTATCTGCTTCTATGTTCACTAGCAGGATTTGAACAATGTGTGTCCAAAATATAATTATCTGACACTATTCATTGACCAAATAATCGACGATTGTGCTAGTTGCAGATCCTTCTCATTTATGGATGGTTTATCAGGCTATAACTAGATCACCCTTGGGGAATATTTGCATATAGAAAACTCTCATTCGGTTTAAATAATGTTGGAGAAACATTTCAATGGGCCATGGACTACGCATTCCATGATATCAGACACATTGTTCAGTCTTACTTGGACGACCTTCTAGCCCATTCCAAGAAGCAAACGCAACACTTAGTTCATCCACGAGAAATTTTTCTTAGTTGGAGGTTCTACAACAAATGTCTAAATCCACACAAATGTGTTTTATTTTTTGAGTCTGGATGCCTAGTTGGTTTCATTGTCTCCAAACATGGGATTAGGGTTGATCTCGACAAGGTAAAGGTAATTATTCAATTGTCTGAACCATAATCCATTTTATAGCTCCAATATTTTCAAGGGAAAGCAAACTTCTTACGATGATTCATCATAAACTATGTTGAGCTGATGAAAGGCTTCTTGTGCCTACTAAAGAAGGGTGTGCCATACTTGTGGGATGATCAAGCCTAATGATCATTTTATTCCTTGAAAGAGGCACTTATATCTGCTCCAGTGCTTAGTGCTCCCAACTATTCACGTGACTTTATCCTCTTTTTAGCAGCCTCACCATCCTTTATTTGAATGTTATTGGTTAAAAATCATGATGATCCTAGTGAGAATGTGATCTATTATCTCTCGAAAGACTTGGCTAGGCCCGAACTCTGATATTCACATGTGGAAAAGTTGTCCTTGGTAGTTGCCTTTGTTATCAATCACTTCTGATACTATACACTGTTGTGACAGAATACCATCATCACTTTGGAGAATCCCATGAGGCACATTTTTTCTCATCAAGTCATCGGAGGAAAATATTCCAAATGGATTGTTATCCTCCAACAATTTGATTTGGTTCTCACCACTATCAAGGTGAAAAAATCCTTATTCTTCGCAGAACTATTATCAGATCTTCCCATTGTTGATCCAAATGAGATAGCCCATGATCCTTGTCTAGATGAATCTGTCTATCTGATCAACTCGACTGACCCTTGGTATGGTGACATTATATTCTACCTCCTGTTGGAAATAATACTGATGGGGGGAGGGGCGGGGCGGCGCGGGGGTGAATCAGTATTATTTGGTCAATCGTTTTCTTTTTCAAACCCATAACATATACGCTACTTCAGTTAGAGAAAATAGCATATATATGCAACTACAGATAAGGATACTCATGTATACCATACAGACTTATAATTTAAAATATTCTATAGATGTTGAACATTAATCTATGCATCAGGATCATATAAACAGTAACCAGGAAGAGAAAAAAAGAGCAGAAGACAATCACACACAAGAACACAATATATAAGGTGGAAACCCAATGTGGGTGAAAACCACCTACTGCAATATGTCTCTATCTTTTCAATTAGAAACTTCTTTTTACAATGATTCTGTACTGGTGCAGTCCTTTACCAATACGCAGGTTGCTACCTACAGAGAGCTACAACCCTCTTTCGTTTTCCAGCTTCTCCTGGAAGGGAGCTACAACCCCCTTAGTTCTTGTACTAGTTGAGATACTAGTACGCAGGCTGCTACCTACAGAAGACTACAACCTTCTCTTCCTTCCAGGAACCACGTTTCATAAATTTCAGACTGGATCCACAAATAACATCAATCAAACATCAAGAATTTTTGCATCAACCAATCACCTTTTCACCAATCAAAACTGAATCAAAATAAACACTTCTCTGATGACTGTACCCAGATCATAATAAAAGTAATCACACCCCACTTCTGAACCCAAAACACTATAGCAATAAACAAAAGCAGCTAGAACATAAATCAAGAGATGTACGCTACTTCACTATTCAGAAACCTGCGTACAGATCTTTAAATTCATTCTTTCAAACATTCAGATATTAGTTAACCCAGATTATTAGATTTATAGATCAAGCGTGCGCCACATATCACAGATCAAAATCATATAGAGATACCACTCTTCCAGCCTTAAGATTTTGACCCATCAATAGAACTTATCCTTCTCCTTATGCTCAGGTTCCTTCTTCATTCAAATCCAGATCTGCACCATAACCCAATCACAGTATTCCAGATCTAGCACTTTATCAGATATTCAATAATTCAGAAGATGCCTTGCCAAAGGATATCCTTCCTCTTTTATAGCCTTAGGCCTTTCACAATACCACGGATCAAAAACCATAACAATTCAATACCATGGACCCAATACTTGGAATCAACACTTTTGGATGCAATACCATGGACCAAAACCATAAGATAAAAAACTGTCAGACTAGTACCATGAACCAACCATAAGATTTCCCATGTGCGTGCACTTTTCTCTGGATGAAAGTGTGTGAACTTTTCTCTGCATGAAAGGAACTTTTCTCTGCATGAAAGTGCGTGAACTTTTCTCTTCATGAAAGGAACTTTTCTCTGCATGAAAGTGTGTGAACTTTTCTCTGCATGAAAGTGCGTGAACTTTTCTTTGCATGAAAGTGCGTGAACTTTTCTCTTCATGAAAGGAACATTTTTCTGCATGAAAGTGCGTGAACTTTTCTCTACGTGAAAGCCCGTGAACCATAAAATAACTTTGCTGCACTATAATTTATCATCTGAGATGAGCGGGTTGCCATCAAGTACAACATATGTATCATAATGCCAACAATCTCCCCCTTTGGACTTGATGGCAACAACAACCAATCACTCTCCCCCTTTGACATCAAGGGCAAATGGGCAGACTACTATACTCCCCCTGAGTACCTGCTGAAAACTCTGAACGAGCTCCCCCTTTGTATATGCTCTGTGCTGAAATGCTGTCCGCAAAAAAATGTTCTACAAGAAAGAACATGAATCCATACATTATACGTAACCTTCCTATCATCAAGACTTAGACATACATCCATCTCCCATCCAAGTGGGAATACACAAGATAGACAAAACTCATTCATCCCAGGCATAGTGGGGAAACCAAAATAGGCCGTTACATGACCTTGATATGAAAAGAAGTATGTGACATAGAGACAAGAACAGCTATCAACAGAATCAACCTTCAGACCAACATACATTGATCTACTCCACCATAAAACTCTTGAGAAATCAAACCAAGGACTTCTAAGGTAATGCCAACAATGCATCATTAGAAGAATATATGCTCCCCCTGAACATGTGCCAGATGATCTCTGATAGACCCATTCGACCCACATAGACCGACAAATGTACATGTATCCACCTGCGTACAACAAACAAGATTCAACAGAAGGATGATGCATCAACAACCCCCAGCGTATGTTTGAGGTATTCAAATGTCTCCCTAGGCAATGGTTTGGTGAAAATATCAGCAACTTGTTCCTTGGAGGGAACATATTCCAATTTGACCTTTTGTTCCAGCACTTGTTCCCGGAGAAAATGATACTTGATCGGTATGTGCTTGGTCTTTGAATGCATGACTGGGTTCTTTGAAATGCAAATTGCACTTGTATTATAACATAATATGGAGATAGGTGGTGTACAAGTGATTTCAAAATCCTACAAGGTTTGCATCATCCAAAGGAGTTGAGTGCAATAGGATGCAGCAGTCACATATTCTGCTTTAGCTGTAGATAATGCAATAGAACTTGTTTCTTGCTGAACCAAGATAATAATTTGGAACCCATAAAGAATGCACCACCACTAGTGCTTTTTCTGTCATCCACGCTTCCAGCCCAATCTACATATGTATAAGCATGAAGAGTGAGATCCGCATCTCTAGGATACCATAGGCCATAGTTTTGAGTTCCTTGAAGATACTTGAAAATTCTCTTTACTGCCTGAAGATGAGTTTCCTTAGGATTTGCCTGAAATCTTCCAGCCATTCCTACGGCATGCATGATGTCTGGTCGGGTACCTGTTAAATAGAGCAGACTTCCAATCATGGACCTATAGGTTGGTTGATGAACTACTGCTGATTCATCATTTGCACTGAGGCTACATCCTGTGACCATAGGAGTGCATACTAGTTTCGAATCTTCCATGCCATACTTCTTCAAGATCTGCTTGAGATAATTGGTTTAAGATAAAAATATACCGCCTTTATTTTGTTGGATTTGTAAACCAAGAAAATATGTCAGTTCTCCAAGCAAAGACATTTCGAATTCCTTCTGCATCACAAAGGCAAAGTTTTGACTCATAGCTTCTTCATTGCTGCCAAAGATGATATCATCTACATA
>APFE030888057.1:14847-80119 GCA_000404065.3 Pinus taeda | reverse complement strand
TTATGCCTTTGATCATTGTTTCTCCTATATCAAGATCACGAACACTACATCCATTTGATCGAAATATTACCTCTGTTCCTTGATCACACATCTAACTGACACTCAATAGATTATGCTTTAAGCCATCAACATACATAACATTTCTTGCTTTGACCTTTTCTATTAAAAGAATAGAACCTTTACCTTTTATGAGTGCAGGGGTGTCATTTCCAAATGAAACCTTCTTCTCCTTCTCCAAGGCACTATATGCCTGAAGTTTTTCTTTATCACCTGTCATATGTTTTGAACATCCACTTTCGATGTACCATTGATTTTCCTACCCTTCTGCATATAAGGCTATACCACATCTTTCTGGTTGTGGTTCTTTCATTCTCCATGTTTTGATATTTGAGGCTTGCTCCTTCTGAGTTGCCTGCTGAAACCTGCTCCTGCATTCAGAATCTTCATGACCAAAATTATTACAAATAGAACATTCTGTTTCATTTTCAAGAGCAGAAAAGTTAGTGTAGGTCCTTTTCATGATTCCAGTCATACTCCTCTGTTTTTGAGTTTCTCTAGTCATGATAGTTTTGTAGGCAACACACTGAGCTACTTTGTGTCCAAAGTTGTGACAAGAGAAACATTGGCCATTGAAGAAATTCCCGTGATTATCAACCCTACGGACCGAACGATTGTAGTTTTCATTGACATTCATTCTTGAGACAAATTGAGAATGATTTACCTGTGGTCTGTTGTAGCTTCTATTTATCCTTGAAGCATATTTCCCCTGATTTACTTGGTGATCTCTATTCATTCTTGAAGAAAAATGTCCCTGATTTACCTGGTGAGCAGCATTGTGCCTTTTCTATTGATTGTCAATTTGTTCACTTCTCCTTGCTATGTCAATATAACTTTTGGAGGTGGATGGCTTCTATGCTTGAGATGCTTCTTCATTATATCCCAGACCTGTCTTGATTAGTGGAGAACGTTGTACTTTGATAATCTCATCTAACGTTTCAACTCCTTTAACAAATATAAGATTAAGAGCTTTAGTTTTCTCAATCTCTTTTCTAAGTCCCACTATTTCACATTCTAACTTTTCATGATGTTTTTCACTTTCAGCCAATTGGAATTGCAGAGTATCCAATAATCATATTCTTTTCTCTCCTAAACAAAATTTTGAGTTTATAAATCTCTTCATAAAGACCTTCTTCATCTATAGCATCCATGAAATCATCATCTTCAAAAGCCATTAAAAGTCTATACTTATTACCTTGTTCATCTTCATCAATATTTGAAAATACATCACTGTCTTCATGAGTGTAATGCCTTTTCTTTTTTACATTCTGTTTCTTGTTCCATCTAACAGGTTCCTTACCTTTATGAGGACACTTGGCAGCATAGTGACCGACTCTTCCACAAGCAAAACATTTGAAAGGTAACTTACCTCTGAATCTTCCAACATCTCATTAAAGGTTCTTGACAAAATTTGATTCTTCCTCTTCTTTTGACATATGGCCTGAGTCATAAGAATCTCCTTTTCCTGAGGCCTTGAATGCGGCTTCTCTTCTGTCTGATGGTCCCCCTTTCCTCATTTCATAAGCGGTTAGAATTCTGTGTAGTTGCGACATGGTAATTTTCTGTAGATTCTCCTTTTCTTCTATTGCAAAACTTTTGATTCAAACTTAGAAGATAAAGATCTTAGAACCTTTTCAACCACAACAGCCTCTTTTATTTCTTCACCCAAATTTTTCATACAATTAACATTCTCATCTATGCGTAGGAAATAGTTAGCCACACTTTCATCATTGTACATTCTGAGATTTTCATATTGAATTCTGAGGGTTTGAAGTTTTGCTCTTTTTACCTGTTCATCTCCTTCATAGCTCAGAACGATATTGTCCCATATTTCTTTTGTGGTTTTATACTGCATAACCTTGACGAATTTTGATTGAGATAGACATCCTAATAGCATATTAACAGCCTTTGCATTAGTTTCAAACTGTTTCTTCTCAGCCGGATCTGTAGGAGTTTCTGATGGAAAAGTGTACCCTGTATCTATGATATCCCAGACTTCTGTACCAAGAGATTGAAGATAGGCTGTAACTCTTACCTTCCAATAGACGAAGTTGGTCCCATCAAAAATTGGTGGCCTGATTGATGTTTCTCTCTTGTAGTTGCTCATGATGATAGATCTTCCTTCAAGTGATCAAGCTTCTTCTGAAGGACTCGCTCTGATACCAATTGTTGGAAATAATACTGAGAGGGGGGGTTGAATCAATATTATCTGGTCAATTAATTTCTTTTTCAAACCCAGAACATATACGCTACTTTAGTTAGAGAAAACCATATATATATGCAACTACAGATAAGGAAACCCGCGTATACCATACAGACTTATAATTTAAAATATTCTACAGATGTTGAACATTAATCTGTGCATCAGGATCATATAAATAGTAACCAAGAACAGAAAAATAGAGTAGAAGACAATCACACACAAGAACATAAGATATAAGGTGGAAACCCAATGTGGGTGAAAACCACCTGCTGCAATATGTCTCTATATTTTCAATTAGAAACTTCTTTTTACAATGATTTTGTACTCGTGCAGTCCTTTACCAGTACGCAGGCAACATACCTGCAGAGAGCTACAACCCTCTCTCGTTTTCCAGCTTCTCCTGGAAGGGAGCTACAACCCCCTTAGTTCTTGTACTAGTTGAGATACTAGTACGTAGGCTGCTACCTACAGAAGGCTACAACCTTCTCTTCCTTCTAGGGACCACCTTGGATCCACAAATAACATCAATCAAACATCAATAATTTTTGCATTAACCAATCACCTTTTCACCAATAAAAACTGAATCAAAATAAACACTTCTCTGATGACTGTACCCAGATCATAATAACAGTAATCACACCCCACTTCTGAACCCAGAACACTGTAGCAATAAACAGAAGCAGCTAGAACATAAATCAAGAGATGTACGCTACTTCACTATTTAGAAACCTGCGTACATATCTATAAATTCATTCTTTCAAACATTCAGATATTAGTTAACCCGGATTATCAGATTTATAGATCAAGCATGCACCACATGTCACAGATCAAAATCATATAGAGATACCACTATTTCAGCCTTAAGATTTTGACCCATCAATAGAATTTATCCTTCTCCTTGCGCTCAGGTTCCTTCTTCATTCAGATCCAGATCTGCACCATAACCCAATCACAGTATTCCAGATCTAGCACTTTATCAGATATTCAATAATTTAGAAGATGCCTTGCCAAATGATCTCCTTCCTCTTTTATAGCCTTAGGCCTTTCCCAATACCACGGACCAAAAACCATAACAATTCAATACCATGGACCCAATACTTGGGATCAATACTTTTGGATGCAATACCACGGACCAAAACCATAGGATCAAAATTTGTCGGACTAATACCATGAACCAACCATAAGATTTCCCATGTGCGTGTGCTTTTCTCTGCATGAAAGTGCGTGAACTTTTCTTTGCATGAAAGTGCATGAACTTTTCTCTTCATGAAAGGAACTTTTCTTTGCATGAAAGTTCATGAACTTTTCTCTGCATGAAATTGCGTGAACTTTTCTTTGCATGAAAGTGCGTGAACTTTTCTCTTCATGAGAGGAACTTTTTTCTGCATGAAAGAGCATGAACTTTTCTCTGCGTGAAATTTCATGAACTAGAAAATAACTTTGCTGCACTATAATTTATCATCTGAGATGAGTGGGTTACCATCAAGTACAACATATGTATCATAATGCCAACACTAAGTATACTGGCAAGTTTACTAGCATTTTCTCAACTACTTCCCTGGTACTTCTCTCAGTGATATCCTTTGAAGCAATTCTCTTAGGTGCTATGGTAATAGTGACTACCAAAGAGAAGTTCTGAACGATTGTCGTACATGTGGGACAAAAAAGGCACTCATGGAAAGCAAACATTAGCCTTTTCCAAATCTATCTTCACAGCAAGATCAAGTAGCAACAATGCACTAGTGAGAAAAATTATGCAATTTTCCTAGGAAAGTGAGGGGGCCTGGCTATGGGAACTATGCATTGTGTTGTCCTAGGAGCCAAGTTGTAGCCTGAGGCTTGAGACTGTTCAATGCGCAGTCAATATTGGGCAGCGACTAGGAGACATTGCGCATTGTGCAGTCTTAGTTTCCAAGTGGCAGATTGAGCCCTAGAATGACACAATGCATAGTTGGGCCAGATTGTACTGTTTACTACACAACCTCAGAGGCCAAGTCTCAACTTAGGCTTTTGGATTGCGCAATGGCCAGCTGGGCAATGTGAAAACTAGCAAAGGAAAGTGTGGATATGACTAGTGGAATTGTGGAAAACAATCATATCTAATCGATGATGTTCTTTTGAGTGCAGATTTGCCTAAGTATATATGAATCAATGTGAATCAAGTGCAGAAACTTAACAAATGGAAGGAAAAAACATGTGTGAGGAGAGTTGTCGAAACAAGAATCGCTAGTGTGCAAAAATAAGAAAATGAATGCGATGCTTATGAAAGACAAACAAAAAACTAAAACAAAACTTCTACAAGCTAATACAAGTTAAAAATCTAGAAACCATGAAGATAAACAAGGAAAACAACACTCATATAAGAAAAACGACAAAAGATGATAGAAAAAGCGACAAAATATGACAAAAGAAAAACTCACCCAGAAAAGCGATGACAACTGCACCAAAAATTCCTTGATCTCCTTGGAAATTATAGAGCTCCAAGATTGAATGTGAAAATGATCTCTAGAGGTGCCTATTTAAATATATTTGGGTGGATTAGGGTTTATGATGTACATGCCTAAAATTAAGGAAAAAGTGACACTTGGCAGAAATTTCTAAAAATAGGGATTGTGCCACCTTCAGGAAACTAATGATGAATCCCTACTTTCTATGAATTTATTTTTACTTTTTTCTTTTCTTCTTTTTTCTTTTTCAAGAAACTCACCATGCACACTGCTGGTAAAGATTACAAATTCTAGGGAACTGGGAAACTTTCCAGCTCAGTGCATTGCGTAGTTTCTGAGCTCAGTGATGGATTACGTAATTTCTAGGCTCAGTGCTGGGCTGCCTTCCATTACCGCAAAACTTTTAAGCTCAAGGAAGAATATCCAAACTGGATTGCGCAATTCCAATCTTCAAGGTTAGCTTGCCCTCATGGACTAATGCACAGTTTCTAGAGGCACGCCTAGAAATGTTGGAAGGCCAAGTCAAGAGGTTAGCCTGTGACTTAGAAAGATCAACTAAATGTAGAAACAAGAAAACACAAACATAAATGAAAGGGATACGTCTCAATCAAAACATGAATACTTGATGACAGTCATAGGTAATCTCACGTTGACAGAAAGGAAGGCTCCAAAATTAAAGCATAGGAAACATTTTGGAGGGTGGTTGTAGCTTCTACAACACTTGGTGACACACTGGTAGAACTCTAGTTCTCTGTATGGTCTTGTCTCATGAAAAATAGGTGTAACTCATAAAGAAGTATTGTTCAGTTCATCGATTACCATAGTTTCTTCACTTAGCTTGTGTTAAATATATAGTCTCTACCATTCTCTTCATCGACAACACATTAAACCAAGCCCAACCAACCTAAGTTGTTTTTATTGGGGATGAGGAGTATATATATGCACAAGTGAAAAGAAACGTCAAAGTCTTAATTTTCATCTCTGGTGTTGCTTCGCTACCAGCAAGCCTAGATGGCACCTTGATGGATTCACTTTAGGAAAAAAATGTTTGCTTTGCTGCCAACAAGCTTGGATAGTACCTTGGCAGAGTTGCTTGCTTCACCTCTCTGCATAGGAAGCCTTTCTCTTCTTTTGCCTTTATTTTATTTTTTCATTTTTCATTTTGTTCATATAACAGTGCATTGGAACTTATTTATTTAAGAAGGTGGAAGAGGTATCCAGACTTATTGGGATAAGAAGAGGTTGTCCCTTCAGAGAAGCATATTTATTTATACCTTTGACACACTTGTTAAGGTTTTCCTCCCCTACTTACTCTACTTGACTTAATTGACAAGGATTAACTGAAAATAAAATACTGATTAGAGTATGCAGCACTAGTTATAAGTTCAAACATCATGATTCCACCATGGTTTTCTCCAAAAATAACTCATTTTCCATCTAAGTATCATTGACTAAAAGAATGCAAGACTCATGTAAAGGGAGGGAATAAATATAAAAAACCAAACGTTGACAGTAGCACAACTTCCTCATGAAATTCACCATGCTTGCTTTAGAAACAAAACACGGTCTCATGCGAAAGCTGTCCTACGACAGAAAAAATAAAAATAAAATAAAATATCGGAGTAGAAAGTAAATCAAAGCAAACATAAGAAGTCAAAATATCAAAGAAAAACAAAAAAAATACTCCTACTCCTAACATAATCAGAGAATAGGCCAAACTTACATGAAATGATACTTCGAGTGACTGCTGGCGCATTGACTGACCTATGTTAGGAAGGGAATGCATGTCAAGAAATATATTTGAGCATAAAAATAAATAAGGAAGATAAGGCAATACAAACCAAAATGTTTGAAGTTTGAAATTACACGCTGAAAAGTATTAAAGAAATGCACACAGAAGGAAATCAATGGATGCATTACGATGTTTAAATAAAACAAGCTTTCGAACTGCGGAAACGGGCAAACATAAAGAGATAAGAAAACTTTATTTAGCAACTATGATTTCTAGGTATGAATCGTCCAATGACTGAGCAATAGGATTGTGTAATGTAGTTGGAGGATGAAAAAATTATAAGAGAGATTGAGTTTAAATGTGCACAATAGAGTGATGAGGAGCCTTGAAAGATACATCCCTATTCTAATCAAAATTGAAACTGGTCCCAACACTGCGAGAACCTGACATAACCATCATCTTGGGATGAAGTGCCTCAACAACTTGTAGAAGTTCCAAATCATAAGATGGTATATCATTGAAGACTGGTGGCTTGGAAAATTAAACAGTTGAAAAATCAAAATCGTGATTGGATGAATGAGAAAAAAGATTATGATAGCCATGATCCAGAAAGTTCAAGATAAAAAAAAGAGGCATCCTTATGATCTGACGAATCACAAAGAGGGGAAGGTTGAAAACAATAAATTTCACCCTCTAATTTTTTACAATGATGAGATGATAGATTGGGAAGATTTGAAAGAGAATATTTTTCCTCTCTGCATTCGGATGAAAAAATGACATTCCACGAGTTCTAAAAATGATTGAAAGTAATAATATCATCAGAAACTAAATTTTTGCAATATTTAACAGGAATGATAGAATCATGGAAAATGTCAAGATAATGAGGGAGAGGTGCGCAAGTAGAAAAATCAACCTTCATCGTTGATTCTTGTTGAGATGTGGACTCCCACACATAGTCATCGTAAACGATATCGCAATTTTTCTACGCGACACCAACTCCATCCAAAATTTGATCCTCATGAACATTTAGATAAATATTAAAAATAGGTGAACACAACAAATCACAATCCGTAGGACCAAAGGAACTGAAGGATGGAGGACGATGAGATAAAACTTCATCGCAATCATCAAATTCATAGTCCAAACTTGCACTGGAATTCTGAATTTGTGGGGTGGGAGAAGATGTTGGTAACTCAACAAGTGAATTCTCAATTTCTCCCTCGTCATCCTACGGAACTAAATTTGTTTTATTAGAAGGAGAAGGAGAGTCACTCGGAACAACAACTTCATCCATCGCAAATTTTGAAGCTCTAGTACCATAGTATGTTGGGAGACATTTGAAAGATTGATATTCAAGCGGATTCATCGAAATGTGAACATTAAATTTGAATTTCTCTTTAATTAAAGGCCAATCAACATCATCTTTGGAAAATTCATAGCAAAAATGAATGAAATGATTGTGAAAATGATCAAGAGATTCATTAGGTGTTTTTCACAATTGCATAATTTTCTTGAACATTTATTTCTAATCATACCTACCAAAGGCACGGAAACTTTCTATGGCAAGATGTTTGAAAGAATGTATGGAAGTGAGAGGAAATGTGTAACACCATTCCCCTATGTGCCCTTTGAATGTAAGAGTGAACAACCTACAAGAAGCCTCCTCATAATGAATATTGTGCTTCGTGCATAATTCAAGGAAATGAGTGGTGTGCCCAAAGAAGGTTGTTTCACCCTTGCCATTAAATTTCAGATTGAAGAGTCACTAATGATCTCCACCAACACTTTTAAATTTTAGTTTTTAGAAAAACATGTCAGGGCTAAGATATGGAAGGAAGCCATTAATGAATGGAGAAAATTGAAACAAACTTCATGGCCTCAACATGTCATCTGTCTCTCCTTCTAGCATCAGAAATGTTAATGGTGTTGGACCTGCCAGCATTCAGGGGATCTCCCTGATATGAAGTCAAAACTATATCTCACACCGTTTAGAGTAGGAGTCCCAATAGTGGGGTGTTAATGATATACCTTGGTTGTGAATATGCATACAGTGATGCACGATGTCTTTGGTGAGGACAAGTGTGTGTGACCCTGCAGAAAGTCAAGTGTGATGCATAGAGGTTCTATTGATGGTTCTGGACCCACCAACATGTTAGGGGATCTCCCCAGTAAGAAGTCCCAACTAGACCTTAGACCATTTGGTGTAGGAGTCCTACCAGTGGGTTGTACGATATTGCCTTGGCTGTGGTTCCACGCAGAGGCAAGTAAGATGTCCTTGTTGGTAGCAAGGTTGTGATATGTGCAACAAGCCAAGGAAGATGCATGAACGATTCTAACACAAGGAAAGTCAGGTGAGTGCACCCCTTGGAAACTTGTGAAAGCACGTGGCTAATAAGGGAACACATGAAAAAATATGCATCACAAACTGGAAAGAAAGTAAGCTAACAATCCAAAATGATGGTTAAACCAACAACACATCTCAGTAAGATTCATACATACTTATACAGAAAGAGTCCATACATGTATGCGTAAGCAAACAGATACATATATTATTAGAGCAAACAAGATAGCTGAAATACAATAACAACATATGCATGAAACATGTTAGCTCTGTTATATTAAGAAGTGAATGTTCCAATCATACAGTACAACCATGACCAACCACTAGTCCCGATAGCAGAATGTTATAGTCATTGTTTCCTTCTCCTCCAAAGAGATGTACTAGCTCTACGCTGTGGAGAAGCCAAGGCTCGTTACAATACTCTCCAAGCTTTCTCTAAGATACTCCTATTGGAAACTTGGCTGACAAAAGTCCTCTACAATGAGTTATGAGGGACTATATATAGCAAAGGGTAGGGTGACCCTTAACATTCCCTTTTGTGACTGTTCATCTACCCTCGCGACTCTTCAACTACTCTATGACTGTTACATTCAACTATCAACACTTGAACTTCCACTTGACAAGATGTTACATACATTCTACACATGTACCCATCATAGAAAAAATAGGCTTGAGTAAGCCATACAAGACATCACTATGACTCAGACAACTGTGGGAAAACCAACTCTTCGACATCCTCACGATGGTCAACGGTGGCGAACCGATTCCAAGATTGGTAATCTGTGATGGTGTCCGTGTACTCTGTGGTGATATCCTTCTAGAAATGAACTCTTGCCTCTGTTGCATCCAGGTACACTATTTTGGCTCCTCTTCCCAACTCGTTTGATAACATGCACATCATTATCTTGAGTGCAGCTAGACCAACAACATACTGATGTAAAGTTTTTGTGCTAATCACCAAGTCTAAGTTGGTGGCTATGTGCATCAACTCATCAAAGTATGAGTCAAGCTCTAGTTGGACTTGTGCCTTTGTCTTTGCCTCAGTGAGTGTCCCACTAGATGGGATCACATGTGTGCACATAACAACATCCATGCTTCTAAATACCCGTACATGGGAAGCCTGCAAACTAGTGATGAGCTGCGGGATTTCTTCATAGTTCCGAATATGACTCTAGATGCATGCCTTCAACTATACTCTTTGGGCTTCATCATCTTGGGCAAGTGTAATGGGGATCCCTTGTATCTCATTGTCCATATTTGCATGTGATCGACATCAGTATGTAAGTTTGACAAGATACTTACTCTCCTAGCACATCGTTGCTACCAACCATTGAGATGGACAACTGCCTTATGGATGGTACCAAACTTGGAATATAGTTCCCACATGACTGTCTCAAGGGACAATACTTCATCTAGTATCACCTTCTTCGACTTTGCTTGGGAAGATGTTGTAACTAGTTCTCCTCCTTGCTTGGCCATCTATAACTCCTTAGCCATTCACTTCTCTGCTATCAAGAAGTGACCACTTAAGCTAGTGGCTTCGACATATGTTCTTGTTGCATCGGCCAATACTGCTAGATTTTTGCGCACATCAAATACGATCACTCGTTCCTCAAACTGCACAGGATATGTGTGGTCATTGGGAGTAGAGACTCTGTGTGATTGCACAACTCTATGTTGTGACTTTTTGAATGATATGTTGTGCATCTCTTCTTCGAGATTGTCTCCAAGGATCTCAGTGTCTCCTTGGTCACTTGGGACTTACTCTGCTTCTGGATCTAGTGAAGTTGGTGGGTCAAACTCTTGGTGGTAAGGCATGAGGTCGATGTATTTCTCTAAATATGGCTACTCCATCTTCAGATCCATCTACTCAAGTACTCATTCAATCTCATGAGTGAAGTCCTACTCCTGTAGCTGTTCACACTATCTGCATTGTGCCAGCTACTTGAATGAGTCTACTACCTATATGGGCATAGTTTCATCTATTTGTGCATGTCGCGCCCCCTGTTTTGTTTGTCTTTGTTGCGCTTCCTTCTCATGTCTACGCAACTCATGTTCCTTCCGGAGTTTCTCCTTCAACTGATGCCACTCCTTCACTGTTTCCTCCATCCTCTATTTTTTCTCTCTATCTTTGTGCGGTCCTCCTATCGCGATGTTGCCTCTTCACCTCTATTGCCAAAGCTGCTTTCTGCACAAGTGGGTCTCCTATGAAATTGTAGATTTGTTCTGCTTCTATGCTATCGAAAATCTTTCTCTTTCCTTTTTTGTGCGCTGGTATGTTTACCTCTACTGCTGTTGCTCTCTTGGATGATGCTTCACGCTGCTTCGCTAACCATTTGTTAATTTTAGGTATGTTCTATGCTAAGAGAAAATTTACTTCAATTTTCGATATTAGTTGAATATCAATTCCAGATCAGCAATCACATTTAACATGATAGTAAAATGCAGATAGAACATAAACATAAATCACAGAAAACAAGCCAAGGCAAGAGGACACAAGATGTGGTGCCAGCCAAGCACAAACCCAAATGTGGGGAAACCCTTGATCAATTCTTCTTATGTTCTTCAATACTTCAACAGAGAGAGAGATAGTACACATACATCAGAGGTCAACATTTTGACTTATCAAAATAAGAGCATAGATCTTATTTATGAAGATAACACATGAGGTAACTGATCTAAACTCTGGTGAAGACATACTGCTTCAACTAATCTTGCAAGGTGACTCTGTCACCATACTACACCCATCACTGTGTTGCACCTCATCATCATATTGCACCCATCACTGTGCTACACCCAATCACTGAGTTTCTCTCATCACTATGCTTCTCCCATCACAGAGTAGTACCTTATCATCATGTTGTACCTATCATCAACAAGCTGCTACAATGCATCATGTTGTTGTTATACATCCATGCCCATCATCACCATGTTGTACCATTTTGCTGCACCATACTGCACCCATCCCTACTCTCACCTATATGTTGCACCACTATCATTGTGCACTATGCTGCACCATTCATCATGCTGCACTAATCATTATTGCAACTCAACATGCTGTCTCTAACACCATGTTGCATCCAACATACACTCATCCATGCTTGTTGTAATATATATCATTATGCTGCACATACAACATCCAATATGTTGCAACCATTTACACTTATCAGCCATAGCTAGTTGCTATGGCTTGCAGCCTAGCAGAGCAATTAGGCTATGGTTGTTTAGGTTTCTTTCATATTTAGGCAACAGAGAGCTTCTCTAGAACAACTACCAACATATTTCTTATGAGAGTCCTCTAACAATCCCCCATAACTGCCTCTAAGAACCCTCCTAAACTGCCTCTAACTTCCCTCCTAAACTACCTCTAACAACTCTCCTAAACTGCCTCTAACAGTCCTCTTAACGACCCTCTTTAACTGTGGATAAGTTTCCTCCATGGACTACGTCTAGGGAACCAATGTGACACATAATATATCAGTTAGGGCTTGTTAAAAGGCCTCCCCTTGGTGCATTAAAACCCTTAATGAATGCGGCCTAGAACAACATATTAGGGTTGAGGTAAGTGTCCCTTCTTGCTGCATAACAAGGCCAACATTAAGAGTTCTACATGGGACTGCGGCCAGGTCTCTTTTAGACCAGCATGTAGACCTCTCCTCAAGACAATGGATAAGACAATTCCTTAAGTGTTGCGGCTAGGATACTGTATTAAGGTCATCTTCATAGGGTCATCCATGATAGCGATAGGCTGCAGTTTAGATTCTTCTAGGACAAAGTTTAGGTCTCTCTGCATTTAGGGCATGACAACATTAGAAGCCTTATTCCATGATTGTGTTTAGGTGGCACTTCATTAGGCAACATTAGGAGCTAGGGAATCTTCTTTAGCGTTGTGTAGATCCTTCTTACCCATGGTAGCATTCAGATCTAGGGCATCTCTTCATTAGGGTAGTGTTGTCTCTTAGGATCTCTCCTCCCACCAAAACCCAAAGACAAGTGGAGAGGAAGAGATCACAAGAAGAGTGCGTGTTCAAATGACTAGCAAGCCACCTCTTTTTATAGTAAAACATTGAGCACAAGTGGGGGAAATTTGGCTGCTGGTTGACCTTGATGAATTGTCCCATAACACAAATAAATTCATATCTCCATGAATACATGTTGGAATCGGATCTTTAGATCAATCCTAAACCTATCGATGAGAGGAATCCAAGAAAATATCAGTTGCCATGAATAAGTAGACCCACATGGAGTTTGGCCCTAGTTTCCAATTTTAACACTCCCTCTCAACTAGGGAGAACCCCATCTGCTAATCCATCTACCAGACTGTACTATCTCTGCCATCAATGCCCTGCACTGCTCTGCTCTGCTCTTCTATTCTAAACTATGAAGAAGAAGAAGTGATCAAGAATGTATCATACCATCCTCAACTGACCCGAAGTCAATCCCATATAAAAGAGAGTGTCTCATACCACTCTTACAGATCCAAAATCAATTCCAAAAGAGAGTGAGTTATATCACTCTTACTGACCCGAAGTCAGTTCCAATTGATCCCAGATCAATATCATCCTAGCATAGGGAGTACAGTAGTAACACTAGGTGTCCATCGGTACTACTATGGTCCCCATCCTCATTTCCCTACTCATTGTCCATATGAGAGGTACTTCCCATGAGTCCTAGATGGCATGGGTAGTATGTCTCAGCAGGAGAAGGATGAACCACTCATCCTGCCTACATGTTGCCAGGGGTATCCCAGGGGAAGGCTGAGCCACTCACCCTGTACATAATAAATCACTAGGGGAAGGCTTAACCACTCACCCTATGACTGTGTCTTGGCAGGAGAAGGATGAACCACTCATCTTGCCTACATAGCAGACCACTAGGGGAAGGTTGAACCACTCACCCTATGGTTGCTCATCGCTCCAAGATGTACTCCTAAGCCCCTCGGAGCTCCCAGAGATCAATTTCCATATCATACAAGACCCTTAGGAGAGAGTGTCTCCAAGACTCCTAGTCATTATTGGAAAGTCAAGAATTTGACCTTTCCCAAGGGCTTTGATAGAATATCGGTGACTTGCACATTAGTCCCAATGTGATGGATCCTTCCTGCTCCTCGATGTACCATATCCCAGATAAAGTGGTACTTGATTTCTATATGCTTGGAGCAATCATAGAACACGAGATTCCTCAACAATTGAATCCCCCTCTGGTTGTCACAGAAGATCACAATGGTATCCAACATGTGTCTAAATAGCTCACTGAAAAGCTTCCACAACCAGACAACTTCATAGGAGGCCATACTTACTGCAATGTATTCGGCCTCATCGGTGCTCAAAGAAACCAAATTTTGCTTCCTGCTTATCAAGGATATCGAAGAAGAACCCAAAGAAAACCAACACCAAGAAGTGCTCTTGCGATCCTCGACACTGCCTATCTAATCAACATCGGAATAATCATGCAGCTTCACATTTCCATAGTTGTATCTCAATCCATGAGAGATTGTGCCTTGAAGATATCTCAAATGATTCTTGGCACCAATCCAGTGAGGCTCAACCATATATGAGCTCAGCCTACTAACTGCAAAACATATATCTAGACGGGATTTCACCAAGAACGTCAATGCTAGTATGAGTTTATGAAACTCATAGACATTTCCCAAATTAGGTTCGGTATGACTACCACATAACTTTTTAAAAGTTAGGCTTCATCGAGGTAGTCATGGGCTTACAGTTCACCATTCCAAATCTGAAATCCAACTCCCTCTTACTTTTGCAAATGAAAGGGTATGCACCTGTCAGAAAGATGTCATCCTCATAAGGTTCTAGTATGAGAGGTCTATCATCCACAACATTCAAGCAATGGTTTTGGATTGACTTCACTCATATTGAATCTCAACTTCATTAGACAGTTATCAATCCTCTCATATCAAGCCTAGGGTGTTTTCTCTAAGACATAGAGAGATTTCTTCCACTTTCATACTTGAGATTCCCAATCATGAATATCAAACCCCTCATGTTGTTTCACATCTAAGGTCTTGCTACATGAGGGGAATGGTCCCCTTATAAGTTTTCCTTCAGTACATATCAGACATGTACCTTCATGCTCTTCTTGAATTCATGCATCCCTGTCACCATCTGACTCACATCGGGTAGGGCCCCATAATAAGTAGACCTTTGGTGCTATAGAAGAGATGTGTCAACTGACATGGTCCTCAATGGAATTCTTGCATCTTGATACAAATTTCCAACCTTGAACCCAAGAATAAATTCATCTTGAAATTTTTGTTTTCAAACACATACCTTTCCATCGATGAATGCCACCTTGAAACCTTTGACTTCCATTGCCAAAATGGACACCAGGTTCTTCTTGAGATCAGGTGCATAAAGAACCTTTTTTTTTGTAAATGAATCATGTTACCCTCATTCAATTGAGGGGTAATATTACCTACACCCTTTTCAGGATAGGTGGCATTGACTCCAATTATAAACCCACAATTGTTTCCATCCCTACCAATTTACAAAGAGATTCGTTCTATCCGATGAAGTGTCTTGAAGCACTACAATCAATAAGCCAGATTCCCAAAGAGTGGAGGAGAAGTAGTGGGGAGGCCCAATATAAGGTAATAATCCTTTAGCTTATTAGAAACAACATTTGATTCTTCATACTTGGATTTCCTTGCTTTCTTTGAAGAGTCGGCCATTTCCTTGATGACCTGCATTCCTTTTTCCTTTGCCGTGGTACCTATCATTCCTTCGACCATTGAATATGCCCCTAGAATGATTGTTATCATCATCAAGTGATGAGTCTCTTCTATTCAGACACTCCCTCACATAATAGCTGAACTTATTGCAAGCAAGGAATTTGTGTTTCCTTCCACCCTTAGATCTGGACTTTCCATTGAAGTGATCTTTAGGTAGGCCATTAGATTCTTCTATTGTGCCACTCAGATATTATTCTCTGATTCGACTTCACCCTTGTTGAATTTGAAGAGGGATGAGGAACTCATTAAGTCTTTTGTCCTTTCCAACTATCTTTAGTGATTTCTCTTTCACTCTTGCTTGGGATTTGTCTAACATGTTAATTTTAGGTATGTTCTATTCTGAGACAAATTTACTTCAATTTTCCATATTAGCTCAAAAACCAATTCCAGATTGACAATCACATTTAACATGATAGTAAAATGCAAATAGAACATAAACATAAATCGTAGAAAACAAGCCAAGACAAGAGGACACAAGATGTGGTGCCAGCCAGGGACAAACCCCAATGTGGGGAAACCCTTGATCAATTATTATTATGTTCTTCAATGGTTCAATAGAGAGAGAGATAGTACATATACATTAGGGGTAAACATTTTGACTTATAAAAATAAGATCATAGATCTTCTCTATGAATATAACACATGAGGTAGCTGATCTGAACTCTGGTGAAGACATATTTCTTCAACTGATCTTGCAAGGTGACCCCATCACCATGCTGCACCCATCACTTTGTTGCACCTCATCATCATGTTGCACCTATCACTGTGTTGCACCCAATCACTGAGTTGCTCTCATCACTGTGTTGCTCCCATCATAGATCGGTATCTTATCATCATGTTGTACCCATCATCAACCAGATGTTGCAATGCATCGTGTTGCTACTATACATCCATGCCCATCATCGTCATGTTATACCATTGTCCTACACCATACTGCATCATGTTGCACCCATCCTTACTGTCACCTATTTGCTGCAACACTATCATTGTGCATTATGCTGCACCATTCATCATGCTGCACTAATCATTTTTGCAACTAAACATGTTGTCTCTAACACCATGATGCATCCAACACACACTCATACATGATTTTTGTAATACATATCATTATACTAAACATACAACATCCAATATGCTGCAACCATTTACTCTAACTGCTTGGTATGGCTTGCATCCTAGCAAAACAACTAGGCTATGGTTGTTTAGGCTTCTTTCATATTAAGGTAGCAGAGAGCTTCTCTAGGACAAAAAATAACATATTTATTATGAAATTCCTCTAACATTCCTCCTTAAATACCTCTAACAACCCTCCTAAACTACCTCTAACAACCCTCCAAAACTGCCTCTAATAGCCCTCCTAATGTGCGTCTAACAGTCCTCCTAACAATCCTCTTTAACTATGGATAAGTTCCCTCCATGGAATGTGTCTAGGACACCAACGTGACACATAAGACTATGGTTAGGGATTTCTAAAAGGTTTCTCTTTGTTGCATTCAAACCCTTAATGAATGCGGCCTAGTAGAACATATTAGGGATGAGGTAAGTATCCCTTCTTGTTGCGTAATAAGGCCAAAATTAAGAGTGCTACACATAACTGTGGCTAGGTCTCTTTTAGACCAACATGTAGACCTCTCCTCGGGATAGAAGATAAGACACTTCCTTAAGTTCTACGAATAGGAGACTGTATTAAGGTCATCTTCATAGGGTAATCCATGACAATGATAGGTTGCAACGTAGATTCTTCTAGGACAGAGTTTAGGTCTCTCTGTGTTTAGAGCATGATAGCATTAGAACCCTTATTCCATGATTGTGTTTAGGTGGCATATTCATTAGGTAGAGTTAGGGCTTTATTTCCTTGCTAGCGTTAGGAGATAGGACATCTTCTTTAGCTACGTAGATCCTTCTTACCCATGGCAACATTCATATCTAGGGCATCTCTTCATTAGGGCAGTGTTGTCTCGTAGGATCTATCCTCCCACCAAATCCAAAAGACAATTGGAGAGGAAGAGATCGCAAGAAGAGTGTGTGTTCAAATGACTAGCAAGCCACCTCTTTTTATAGTAAAACGTTGAGCACAAGTGGGGCCAATTTGGTTGCTCACCAACCTTGACGAATTGTCCCATAACACAAATAAATTCATATCTCCATAAATACATGTCGGAATCAGATGATCTTTAGATCAATCCTACACCTCTCGATGAGAGGAATCCAAGAAAAATAACAGTTGCCATGAATAAGTGATCTGAAATGATCATAAGTTAAAAACTAATGTAGAATTGATTAGCCATTATTGAATTGAATATTAACTGAAAGTGCGGAAATCGAAGAAAACTGCTTGAGAAGAAGACTTTACGACAGTTGATTAAACATATGTAAGATGCACAAAAGAAGTGAAAATAGTAAAAACACAATGTTACCAGACAACAAAATTGATTACGGTATTCATCCCTGATGGACTACGTCTCCGGGTCCACTTTCAAGATGGGTGACCACTTTATTAGGATTGAAACCAAGAAGTTTGATGACACAAATAATAGACCAAACTAAATGTGCACGCGGTCCCTTCTGATCACTGTCAAAAGGAATCTCTATGAACCAACTTTCCAACGCTTGTCATGGTTCCCAGTCCTGACTCGGGATGCTCCTGTTACACTGAAAACAAAACTGCCTATGACCTCCAGAATTTGCATACAAAAACCAAAACCACCAATCTCCACTTCAATGAAGAAAAACCGCCTCTTATAGGCTTGCAAATACATTCAAACTCCTTTGGCTGAATTCGAGATGAATTAGTTTCCTTCTGGATGGGTTTCAGAGCCTCGGTCTAGTTGTACAATGACACATAGGATGGCTTCTAGGTCTTCGAGTTAATTTGTTAACAAAATTGAAAAAAAAAACCATTTTGGACCATATAATAAAACTAATCTGTTGGCCACTTGCTGATCGGGTAAAGGAGGTTGAGCACCTGCATGTGACGGGGCAGTCTAATGGTGGTTGGACATCTGGCAGCTATCCCGACGGTTGCGGTCGATATTTCTAGTAGCAACGTTCAAATGCGATAACTGTTTGACAATTTCTGCTACGATTTAGGCTTGTGGTTATGGTGAAGTCTCTAGTGAACTCTGAGCTCCATTCACATGACCACAATTGGTGCTAGATGTTCCCGCTATGGTCAAGGTTGCAGCTTCCACAACCATTCACACAACATACCTTTGACGGTTATAATACGACTATGGTTAAGAGTTGTTTCGATGGTTAACTCCTATGCTTTGTTCACATGTTACTCTGTAGTGGTTTAGAACCCCACATGGAAAGTCTAACGGCTTATGATTGTTTATTGTTATTTGTAATGTTTTTTAATGGTTTTGTAGATATTATCATGGTAGATTAAATTGATTATGCAATGTGCTAAAGCAAAATACTTGATCTACTTTTACTATCAAACTTTGTGGAAGCGTAATAGATTTGAGAAAGATCAAACATAACACATATAACAAAGAAGAAGAATCAATCAAACACAAAACATAGAAGAATACTCTGGGGAAAGCCTTAGCTAAAAATATCGCTATCTGTATTATCATACAAGTAGAAATATCTCAGGATTACACAAAGCTTTAGCTCTCACAACTATCCAACTCTCAGTACAATCCCTCTCACTGCTCATAGACAGACTAGATAACTCATATGCCTTTCCCTCGTCCTCCAAGCCTCCTATTTCCTTGCACTATTTTCCCTGGGTGTTCCTGCTGTAACCTTGTGTGACACTACTCTCACACACTACTCCAACACACTGTAAAACTACACAAATCTAAAGGAACAAATTCCTTCTGCATGCAAGATATTTTCTTATAGGAAAATTCTTGCAACTGATAGTATACTATCCTTGCATTTAATCTCAACTGGGCCCTTGTCTGAACTGACATGCATGAGTTATTTATGAGAGAATATTCAGTTATCTGGAGTACACTAGTTTCATGCATGCATGCATTAACTGACTGAACTCACAATCAGTTCCACACACTGTGTGGAACTAATCTAACTGGACTTAACTTAGTTAACTAAGCTAACTAATTGCAATTCAAACACAACTCATCCTTATCTCCTTAATTAAGGATAACTTACTCAATCAAAGGGATAGTTGTTACATGACTTCACAAAGACTTCATGTTTGAATTTCTCCAACTAATTAACTCGGGATGAATTAATTAATTATTTTTCAAACAGCTAATGAGACTAAATTCGAATTTTAACAAGGACAAATCAAAATTGGAATATCCTGAAATGCTATCTTTAGTAATGTTATTTTTAGCATTTCTTGTTGCTATTTTCAACACTCCCTCTCAACAAGAAAGGGATTATCTGCCACCTCAATCCTATCTCTATGGAACTCGAATTTACACTTTGACAATGCGTTAGTCAAAATGTCAACATCTTGCTTCTCGATCGAAATATAGTACAACAACATGATCCTCCTCACCACACAGTCTCTGAGATGATCATAACGAATTTTGATATGCTTGGACTTGTCATGAAATATTGGATTCTCAGAGAGTTTGATACAACTTTGATTATCATAATAGATCACAGTAAGATCCATCCTCTGATCAGACAAACCAACTAGAATTTTCCACATCCAAATGGCCTCACATGCTTCTTGACTTGCAGCCATGTATTCAGCCTCTGCTGAGTTGAATGCAACTGACCTTTGTTTTCTGCTATACCAAGAAACTAAAGCTGAGCCAAGGTTGAAAATTCCTCCTGATGTGCTCTTCCGATCTGATGGACTCCCTGCCCAATTTGCATTTGTGAAGCCCTATAGCTTCACTCCCTTTGACCATTTGTACCATAATCCATATTGAGATGTGCCTTTGATGTATCTCAAAACATGCTTCACTGCCTTCCAAAACATCTTGGTAGGCTGAACCATAGCTTGAATCAGTTGGTTCACTGCATAGCATAAATATGGTCGTGTGTTCACTAAGTACATTAGTGAACCCACAAGGTTCCGATACACAGTAGCTTCTACTACTTCTCCTGAAGTAGCATCCTCCTTCCTCCAGTTACCTACTATAGGAGTCTGCATGGGCTTGACTTCTCCATGTGGAATCTCCTGAGTATCTCATTGGCATACTTTCCTTGAGACACAAACAACTCCCCATCCTTCTGCCACACTTCCATGCCTAGAAAGTAGTGCATGAGACCCATGTTTTTCATCTCGAACTCTCTTGCAAGGTCCTCCTTGCAATACATGATCAACTGATCATCACCTGTCAATATCAGATCATCAACATAAATAACAATGATCAAGTGCTTACCTTCCACCATGATGTGGTACAAGTTCGCATCTGCTTCACTCTTTGTGAAGCCCAACCCGATGAAGTAGTTGTCGATCTTGGTGTACCAAGCACGAGGTGCTTGCTTCAGATCGTACAAATCTCTCGAGTCAGCGCACATGGGACTCATGATCAGAGGTCTCAAAACCTTCCAACTGCTCTATGTACACCTCTTCCTTAATCTTTCCATTGAGGAATGCAGTCTTCACATCCATCAGATGGATCTTCCAACCCATCTGTGCTGATAGTGCCAACATCGATATGATAGATGAGTGCCTTGCTACAGGAGAAAAATTCTTATCATATTCGATCCCCACTCTACCACAGGCCTGAGCGAAACCCCTCAACAACAAAGGCGTCCCCTTGAAGCCAAAACAGCTTTGATACCAAATGTAGGTTTTAACCCCGTACAGAAATTACCTACATATGAATTCTAAAACACAAAAAATAAACAATGTGAGATCATAACACATAAAACACATATACACAGAGATTTTCCCCTTGATCCCAAAATCGAGACTACTAGCTTGATTTTTCATTATGTTCCTTTCAATGTTACAATACATATTTATACATGCCAAAGCATCCAATACCATGGACCGAAAACCATCGTGTCCAAAAAACATGTGTGAAAATCATGCACAAAACCATAGGTGGGTCCGCCCAACCTAACGTAGGGCCCAAAACCAAAATTTTCCGGGGTGCTGCCTCGGACCCCATAAAGTGGGGTTATGGGTGCCCCTCAAACCCCCTATTAACTACGTGGAAAGAATATAACACAACCCAACACATTGTTGTTCTAATATAGGTCCTTCAATGTCTTCCACATTGAGAACGAAGTCTCCTTCCCATGGAAAATCGAGACAATATGGTCTCGAATTCCCTCTAGAAGAATCCTCCTTGCCTTTAGCACACACTTCTTCCATTCCACCAATTCTTGGTCATTATTGTCTGCTGGCTTGTGGATTTCTTGATCAATGAAATTCTTTAAACCATTGTCTTCTAATACTGCTTCCATGTGATCCTTCCATGCTATGTAATTCGAGTTTCCATCCAGTGCATACTCGAGTCTCAAGCCATTGAATGCCATTGGTGAACTTTGAGGTGTGATAAGAATTCGATTTTGTACCTGCAATCAAGGGCTTCAAACTTTGACTTTTCCCTTCTTAGTATGTTGTTCACAGCTTTGATCACCTTTCCTCTGATACTATGTAGAAATTCTCACTATAGATTAAACTGATTATGCAATGTACTAAAGAAAAATACTTGATCTACTTTTACTATCAAACTTTGTGGAAGCATAATAGATTTGAGCAAGATCAAACAAAACACAAATAACAGAGAAGAAGAATCAATCACAGATGAAACATCGAAGAATACTCTGGGGAAAGCCTCAGCTAAAAACCCCGCTATCTGTATTATCATACAAGTGGAAATATCTTAGGATTACACGAAGCTTTAGCACTCACAGCTATCCAGCTCTCAGTACAATCCCTCTCACTGCTCATAGATAGACTAGACAACTCATATGCCTTTCCCTCTGTCCTCCAAGCCTCCTATTTCATTGCGTTGTTTTCCCTGGGTGTTCTTGCTGTAACCTTGTGTGACACTGCTCTCACACACTGCTTTTACACACTGTAAAACTGCACAAATCTCAAGGAATAAATTCCTTCTGCATGCAAGAGATTTTCTTATAGGAAAATCTTGCAACTGATAGTACACTGTCCTTGCCTTTAATCTCAACTGGGCCTTTGTCTGAACTGACATGCATGAGTTATTTATGAGAGAATATTCAGTCATTTGGAGTACACTATTTTTCATGTATGCATGCATTAACTGGCTAAACTCACAATCAGTTCCACAAACTATGTGGAACTAATCTAACCAGAATTAACTCAGTTAACTGAGCTAACTAATTACGACTCAGATACAACTCATTCTTATCTCCTTAATTAACGGATAACTTCCTCAATCAAAGGGATAACTATTACATGACTTCACAAAGACTTCATGTTTGAATTTCTCTAACTAATTAACTCAGGATGAATTAATTATATTTCAAACAGCTGGTGAGACTAAATTCAAATTTTAATTCAACGAAAAATTAAAATTGGAATATCTTGAAATGCTATTTTTAGCAATGATATTTTTAGAATTTCTTGTTGCTATTTTCAACACTCCCTCTCAACAAGGAAGGGATTATCTGCCACCTCGATCCTGTCTCTATGGAACTCGAATTTACACTTTGACAATGCCTTAGTCAAAATGTCAACATCTTGCTCCTCGGTCAAAATATACTGCAACAACATGATCCTCCTCGCCACACAGTCTCTGAGATGATCATAGCGAATGTCGATATGCTTGGACCTCTCATGCATGAGTTATTTAGGAGAGAATATTCATTTATCTAGAGTACACTAGTTTCATGCATGCATGCATTAACTGACTAAACTCATAATCAGTTCCACAAACTTTGTGGAACTAATCTAACTAGACTTAACTCAGTTATCTGAGCTAACTAATTACAATTCAAATACAACTCATCCTTATCTCCTTAATTAAGGGATAACTTACTCAATCAAAGGGATAGTTGTTACATGACTTCATAAAGACTTCATGCTTGAATTTCTCCAACTAATTAACTCAGGATGAATTAATTAATCATTTTTGAAACAACTGGTGAGACTAAATTCGAATTTTAATTCAAGGACAAATTAAATTTGAATATCTTGAAATGATATCTTTAGTAATGCTATTTTTAGCATTTCTTGTTGCTATTTTCAACACTCCCTCTCAACAAGAAAGGGATTATCTACCACCTCAATCCTGTCTCTATGGAACTTGAATTTACACTTTGACAATGCCTTAGTCAAAATCTCAGCATCTTGCTCCTCGGTCGAAATATACTGGAACAACATGATCCTCCTCACCACACAGTCTCTAAGATGATCATAGCGAATGTCGATATGCTTGGACCTGTCATGAAATACTGGATTCTCAGAGTGTTTGATACAACTCTGATTATCACAATAGATCACAGTAGGATCCATCCTTTGATCAAACAAACCAACTAGAATTTTCTGCATCCAAATGGCCTCACATGCTGCCTAACTTGCAGCCATGTATTCAGCCTCTACTGAGCTGAGTGCAACTGACATTTGTTTCCTGCTATACCAAGAAACTACAGTTGAACGAAGGTTGAAAATTCCTCTTGATGTGCTCTTCCAATCTGATGGACTCCCTGCCCAATATGCATCTGTGAAGCCCTGTAGCTTCACTCCCTTTGACCGTTTATACCATAATCCATATTGAGATGTGCCTTTGAGGTATCTCAAAACATGCTTCATTGCCTTCCAAAACATCTTGGTAGGCTGAACCATAGCTTGACTCAATTGGATCACTGCATAGCATAAATTTGGTCATGTGTTCACTAAGTGCATCAGTGAACCCGCAAGTTGTTGATACACAGTAGCTTCTACTACTTCTCCTGAAGTAGCATCCTCCTTCCTCCAATTACCTACTATAGGAGTCTGCATGGGCTTGCACTTCTCTATGTGGAATCTCCTCAGTATCTCATTGGCATACTTACCTTGAGACACAAACAACTCCCCATCCTTCTACCACACTTCCTTGCCTAGAAAGTAGTGCATGAGACCCATGTCTTTCATCTCGAAATCTTGCAAGGTCCTCCTTGCAAGGCATGATCAACTGATCATCACTTGTCAATATCAGATCATCAACATAAAGAACAATGATCAACTGCTTACCTTCCACCATGATGTGGTACAAGGTCACATCTGGTTCACTCTTTGTGAAGCCAAACTCGGTGAAGTAGTTGTCGATCTTGGTGTACCAAGAACGAGGTGCTTGCTTCAGCCCGTACAAAGCTCTTTGGAGTCAGCACATGCAATTCATGATCGAAGGTCTCAAAACCTTCTGGCTGCTCTATGTACACCTCTTCCTCAATATTTCCATTAAGGAATGCAGTCTTCACATCCATCTTTGAATCTTCCAACCCATCTATGCTGATAATGCCAACATCGATTTGATAGATGAGTACCTTGCTACAGGAGCAAAATTTTCATCATAGTCAATCCCCTCGACCTGTGAGATACCACGGGCAACAAATCTTGCCTTATGCTTCCCCACACTACCATCAACATCTTGCTTTACCTTGTAAAGCCACTAGGAACTCAGAACTAACTTGTTCTCCAGTCTTGGAACTACATCCCAAACACTGTTTCGAACTGTGGAGTCATACTCCTCCACCATAGCATCAACCAAAATTGGCTGCTACTCTATGTCCTCAAAGGAAGATGGCTCAGTCTCAACACATTCCCCAACAAGGGCCATGTATCTAGTGTACTTATTAGGTGACCTCCTCCGTCTGCGCTGAGAAGATGGTTCTCCCACATTCTCTCTCGCACCCGAAAACAATCTGTCAGCTCCTCTTGTGCGCTTTTGCCCATCTTTGGAATACTCTGCTTGAGTGGATGTATCCACTCTTGGAACCTCTGCATGTAGCTGATCTGCATTAGTCTGAGGCTCCTCTTCCTTAGGAAACAAAATTTCCTCCACAGCCTGTAGTTGGAGCTCCCTCTCAAGGGAAATTCTCATGGCCTTTTGCTCATAAACCTTAAGATCTTTGTGAACCATTATCCTCTGACTAGTAGGCAAGTACACCCGATAGTTGTGGGGTGTATCAGTGTACCCCACAAGTATCCCCAACTCAGATGTTAGCTCAAGCTTCTTCCGAGCATCCTTGGTCACATGGAAATAAACTGATGGGCCAAAGATCCTGAAGTGACCCACATCTGGTCTCTTCCCAGAGAAATCTTCCTCTAGTGTCTTCATCCTAAGAATGCAATGAGGGCTTCTATTCTGCAAATAGACCATTGTGTTGCATGCCTCAGCCCACAAATGAAGTGGTAGGCCTTGGTAATGTAGCATCGCCCGAGCTACCCCCACAATTATTCTATTCTTCCTTTCAGCCACCCCATTCTACTGTGGGTTATGGGGTGCCCGTCAACTCCCATTTAATTCCTTCTGCTACACAGAAGTCCTTAAAATCTTGAGAGACATACTCTCCACCATTGTTGCTTCTTAAGGCCTTGATCGTCTTTCCTGATTCTTTCTCAACCAAAGCTTTGAACTCACAAAACCTTGAGAAGTTTTGATCCTTCTTCTGCATGAAATAGATTCAACATTTATGAGAAAAATTGTCAATGAAAATCACATAATTCCTTTCGTTTAGTAGTGGATGCTGTCGAAAATGGTCCACACATTTGTATGAACTCGCTCCAAGATTGCTTTATCTTGACTGTCTCGATCATGAAAGGAATATTTTTCATACTTACCCAAGATACAACCTTTGCATGTGTCCACTTTCTCAAGTTTACCTTTGGGAAGTCTAGTAGAAATCTGTTGCATTCTCTTCAAGGCCCCATGGTGCAAGTGGACCAACTGTCTATGCCATAACTCACCAATTTCTTGGCTTTGCATCAATTCTGCTTTGGAACTCAATGGAGCACAATCATCTACCTCTAGCATGTAGAGATTCTTCACTAAAATCCCAATCCTCTTGGTCTGACCCATGGGTATGTGTCTCAGGAATGCCTTTCCTTTACTGAAGACTACATCATAGCCTTTTTCTTCTAACATCACAACCGATACTAAGTTCTTCTTCAGTCCAGGCACATACTTTACATCAGGCAAGGTGAGAGGATCTCCATGCTCCCTATGAAACACAACCATACCTTCACCTAAAACACGGTACTTTCCATCATCACCCCTCTCTATGCGCAGCTTGAGATCTTTCTCCTCCAAGGTACTTAATAAACTCTTATCGCCAGTCATGTGGAATGAGGCTCCACTGTCCAGGTACCAAACACAACCCACCATTGATGAAACCATACATGCGATGAGGGTAAAATCCAATTCGAACTAAGAGGCCAATGCCTCACATTCTGATCCTTTAGAGGATCCATTCTTGGATTTCTTCAATGGACAATTAGTTGCATAATGACCCACCTCATGATAATTAAAGCATCTCACTTTAGATTTGTCAATATTCTTCCCACCATGAGAAGAACTTGATTTGGAATGGGAATATTTCCCTTTCCCTTTCCTCACCTTACTTGCTAAGGCTAGATTTTCTTCATCATCATGCTTAGATGAAGAACCATACCTGGTGCTCCTCTTGATCTCCTCCTGCATCAGATCCAATCATAGTCGTTCTCGAACCGGAATTTTCTCTCTTCCATTCACTAAGTCCTAGTAGATATGCCAGCTCTTAGGAAGACCGAGGAGAGAAAGACTCACCTTATCATCATTGGATGTCATTATTCCTACACTTCCAAGATCATCTCTACAGGTGGTGAGCTCGTTCAGATATGAAGAAATAGTGTCACCCTTTTCGCACTTGATTTTCTGAAGCTTATCCTTCAGCGCAAGTTTCCTCTGGTCACTGTTGTTTTGATATAGGTCCTTCAGTGTCTTCCACATAGAATAGAGTCTCCTTCCCATGAAGACTCGAGACAATATGGTCTCAAACTCCCTCCAAAAGAATCCTCCTTGCCTTCGCCATACACTTCTTCCATTCCACAAATTCTTGGGAATTAGCTATTGCTGGCTTGGGGATTTCTTGATCATTGAAATCCTTCAAACCATTGTCTTCTAATATGACTTCCATGCGATCCTTCCATGCTATGTAATTCAAGCTGCCATCTAGTGCATACTTGAGTCTCAAGCCATTAAATGCCATTGGTGAACTTTGAGGTGTGATAAGAATTTGATTTTGTACCTACAATCAAGAACTTCAAACTTCGGCTTTTCCCTTCTCACTATGTTGTTCACAGTTCTGATCACCTTTCCTCTGATACCATGTAGAAATTCTCACTGTAGATTAAACTAATTATGCAATGTACTAAAGAAAAATACTTGATCTACTTCAACTATCAAACTTTGTGGAAGCTTAATCGATTTTAGAAAGATCAAATAAAACACATATAACAGAGAAGAAGAATTAATCACACATGAAACACAGAAGAATACTCTAAGGAAAGCCTTAGCTAAAAACCCCGCTATCTGTATTATCATACAAGTGGAAATATCTCAAGGTTACACAAAGCTTTATCTCTCACAGCTATCCAACACTCAGTACAATCCCTCTCACTGCTCATAGATAGACTAGACAACTCATATGCCTTTCCTTCTATCCTCCAAGCCTCTTATTTCCTTATGTTGTTTTCCCTAGGCGTTCCTGCTATAACCTTGTGTGACACTACTCTCACACACTGCTCCAACACACTGTAAAACTAAGAAAATCTCAAGGAATAAATTCCTTCTGCATGCAAGATATTTTTTTATATGAAAATTCTTGCAACTGATAGTACACTATCCCTGCCTTTAATCTCAACTGGGCCTTTGTCAGAACTGACATGCATGAGTTATTTATGAGAGACTATTCAGTTATCTCGAGTACACTAGTTTCATGCATGCATGCATTAATTGACTGAACTCACAATCAGTTCCACAAACTGTGTGGAACTAATCTATTTGGACTTAACTCAGTTAATTGAGCTAACTAATTACAACTCAAATACAACTCACCCTTATCTCCTTAATTAAGGGATAAATTCCTCAATCAAAGGGATAATTGTTACATGACTTCACAAAGAATTCATGTTTGAATTTCTCCAACTAATTAACTCAAGATGAATTAATTAATTATTTTTCAAATAGCTGGTGAACCTAAATTTGAATTTTAATTCTCAATTTTAATTCATGGACAAATTAAAATTGGAATATCCTGAAATGTTATCTTTAGCAATGCTATTTTTAGCATTTCTTGTTGCTATTTTCAACAAGTTTTACAATGTTTTTGATATGTGAATAGGCCGAGAGTGTTTATAGGTAGGGTTAGGTTTTTATGTATTGTTTCAACACATAGTTGCATGCGATAGGGTTTGATAGGTTAGATCATAGGTTTTAATGTATTTGAAATGTAGTTTTAATACATTTGTAATTTATAAAGGTAATACATTAGGTTAGGGTTTTAGGGTTAGATGTATTAGGGTTTTAGGTATTTCACACAGTTTGTTCTAAAAAAAACCTTTTACAACAATTGTCACAATGTGACATTCACCCAATCATATGACAACAACCCTTATCGAACGCTTGAAATGGACGACACACTCATGCCGATGATCAATCTGCGAGTGGACAACAAAACCCAAATCCCGTGAGGCGAACGACAACCACATGTCGACGACCAAATCCTGGTGGAACTAATGACAAACATAAGTCAACAGCTAGGTACAAAACCATCACCATGAAAACCATTAACATCACCTGAAAAACCTGAACCATAATCAACACTATTGAAGTTGATGACACCGAACTGAATTGACGACGACATTGAACACTGATGATGAACCTGTGCAATTGATTTGACAAGATCCTCCTCGATCAATAAGTAGAACCACTTGGAGTTTGGCCCTAGTTTCCAATTTTAACACCATTCCACGGCGATGCCAACCAGTTCATTGGGCCTGGAGAAGCTGTGACAATATCTCCATTGGTCTTCCTCAGCCTAATGACATGCCTAGTGTATCCACGGAAACTGTACTCTCACACAGTGACCCTTCACAAAACAATGCGGGTCATATGGATTAAAGCTTCTAGCACCAAAATGATATTTCTTGAATTCATCTATTTTGGAATCTGCATGCTTGAGATTTTGTGTCTCATACAACCTGATCTGCAACGGAAGAGTGGGCCAGGGTGCCTTCTTCTTCCGTTGCAGCCTAGCTGATAGTCTTGTCGAGATGTGGTATGACACTTCTTGCATGACGAGCTTCTCCATGGGAAAATTCGTCAAAACATGCGGAGGCTTCTTTGTACTGTACATCCGTATGAATGTACCAAGAGGTAAGGCATACCAATCTGCTATGTCGATCAGTGCCTCCATTGTTGCCTTCGACATGCAAGGTGGATCTTGCTCAAATATTTTCTTGTACACCGGGGTGACAAAATGATATGAGAGCTATGTGATGAGTCATCGAAAGATGCCTTCAGAAAACATCTTACAATAAGTATTAACAGAGGTTTCTGTTGGTTTCCATTCCCATTTCAAGCCTGGGAACTCCTGACGAGTACATATTGTATCTAAGATGTAAGCAGACATGTATATTTTTGCTTGCTAACCATTGGGTGGTTGCTAAGCTCCTTCTACCTATTCCTTCAGCCTATGAGTTAACATGTTGTTCCAATTACATGCTTTGCCTTCACTGGCTAGTTGGTCCAGTGCAATCACCCAACTCTACGTGAAGGTCTTTGTGCTCTCTTGGCCATATAGGTGACATGCAAAGATGTCCAAGTATTGATATGCCTTCCTTAGTATCTTTGTCTTGTAAATCTAGTTGGGTGTCATCCTGAATTTGGATGGCTCCTTCATTAAGTTCTTCAAGATATCCCTAGAGTTATTGCTATTGGGTATGTTGAAGGGTGTCTCCATGGTGATCACTAGCTTCAGAAAGTGGTACATCTGCTGATAATCCTGTACCTTGAAGGTAGAAATATCTATCCCGTTGACATTGCTCAATTTCATCATCTCAGGGTTAGTGTGCGAGATGATCCAATGTGTCATGTCCGCTCATGGGAACATGGGGTATTTGCATGCAATCCGGTACAAGCTAGACTTGTGAATGTTCACATAGACTTGGTGATCTTCGAGATCTTCCCCAAATGTGGCTAAGAATGCATCGTTGACCTCTTTCTAGTTCATCTTGATGTCTTTGTCTACGATCAACTTGGTGTCTTCATATATTGGTAAACTCATAGACACTCGCTCAATTGCTGCTCTAGTTGCACTTCCGTCGGTGTCCTTTGATTCTGCTGTCTTGGAAGCCATTGATCCTGAACTACTGAGAGATGGATGAACAAATGCTATATTTGGAGACATGGAAACATGCATGGTAAGAAATATGTTAGTTAAAACCAAATCAAACTTGAGGACTGACATGCAACATACTCGAGGAACTGTTGGAAAGGTTTGCATATTTTTCACCGGAAGGTCGGGAGACTGACTTCCGAAACTGTGAAAAAGGCAGTCCGAACCGTTGGGAGGATGGTTGACTGTTGGAATTGAGAAATTCACAATCGAGAGTGGCTTTTTGGGTGCTGAGATTATGCAATGTACAATTTCAACTGGCAAGTGATGCAGGCCCAGGGACTACATTGCGCAATTTTCTGCGCCAACAGACACTGCCTCAGAATTGCACAAGGTAGGACTGAAGGACATTATCTGGATAGATTTGCACATTTTCTTGGAGGAAGACAAAGCCTTCCCTCTCAGAATTGCATAATGTTATCCAGGCAAGGCAAAGTCCCGGCCAAGGTTGCCCAGATCCGTTGACGGGCAACTGAAATCACATGAAGAGGTGAATGCATGGAGATATTGAGTGTAAGCAGGAGTGAATGATCATGCATGCAAAAAATGAATGCGATATTCAGAAATGAAATAACATGCATGTGTGTGAAACGAGTTGCCGAATTAGCAACCGTTCGTGTAAAACAGTGTCATGCATGAGAGAACAATGAGATGAAAACAAAAACTGAAATGATGCTTGTACAGGTGAACATGCATGCAAATGACAACAAGCATTCACAAAAATCAAGCAGACATCACTCACACAAGCCAAAACACAAAAAGCGACAGAAATGTTGCAAAAGACAAGTAAAGCGGAATTACTCAGAAATAGCTGAGTTGGATGTGTTGTGGGATGTCAGAGCTCCAAGATGGATGTGAAGAATGAGCTTTGAAGCGTCAAATAAATAAGTTTGAGGCTCATGATGCGCATGCCACAAATCTAATAAAAAACACCACTTGGAGGAAATTTTCTAAAATTATCTTTCATGTAACCTCTAGTTGCTAAAAATATATCCCTAAAATCTAGCGATGCTTTTTACATGTTGCTTTTTTCTACTTCAGGGAAAAGTAGCCCATGTATGTAAGTCAAGTTTTCTAGGTCCGAGGTGGAATTGGTCAACCTGAAGGCACATGCAACAACCTGCTTGACTGAGAGGTATTTTTGCACAATTTCTGGGATGAGTAGATGACTGCTTCCCAGAATTGCTCAATTTCTAGGCTGAGCTGTTGTGCTGGGCCATATTGCACAATTTGAGGAAGGACGTTTGAAAAGATTGCACAATTTCTGGGCCCAGCAGGCTTCCAGTCAGATTTGCACAATTTCTGGTGGGAAGGTTGTTTCCTGTCTAGAATTGTGCAATTTTATGAGAGAGTTTCTTAGCCAGTAGCTGGCCCAATTTTAGCATGGCAGCCTGTGACGGGAGTGAAACAAGCTATCATACATAGGTTGGCAAGCTACTGAAAAACCAATGAAGCTTATGTACTTGACAGTGCAAGACATGTTGCTTAGGATGGTTGGTAGGGAGGCTCGAAAATGAAGCTAAGGAAAAATTTTGGAGGGTGCTTGTAGCTGCTACAACACTTGGCGACACATTGGAAGAAACCCAACTCTTTGAATGGACCTTTTTCATGAAAATCAAGTCTAACACCTCTGGAAGTATTGTTCAGTTCTCTGTTTGTCTTGGTTTCTACACTATCTTGATTGTAAGATGTAGCATGTGCCAAGCCCTTGGCCGGTCAGCACACATTCCAAGCTAAGTCAACACAATTGTTTCAATTGGGGATGAGGAGTATATTGGTGCACAAGAAGTATGGTCGTCAGATTTTTAGTTTCATCTCTGGTGTTGCTCTGCTGCCAGTGGGCTTGGACAGTAGCTCAACAGAGTCACGCAGGAACACAAGCATCACTCCGCTACTAGTGAGCCTGGTCAATACCCCGTCGGAGTTACTTGAATCACCGCTCTCCATAGGAAGCCTTTCTCTTCTTTCACCTTATTCATTTTTCATTTTTTGTAACTGTGCATAACACTTATTCATTTTAGAGGTGGAAGAGGGATCCCGACTTATTGAGAGAAGAAGAGGTTGTTCCTTTAGAGAAGTAGTTTATATATACCTCTGATGTGCTTGTTAAGGTTTTCCCCCTCACCTTACTCTACTTGACTAAGCTGCCAAGGATTAACCCAAAAACAACTGACTAGAGTAGGTGCCACTAATTAGCACGCAAGCGTTGTGTTTTCACCAAGTTTCACCTTGAACAATACGTATTTTCCATCAACATATCATGGATTGAAGATAAAAAGCTCTTCATACAGAGGCAAGACAATAGATAACCAAGTATTGATAACTACACAAGTCCTCTTGTACTTTACCTAGCTTGTTTCAAGGGTCACGCACAGTTTCATGTGAAACTAACCTATGAACATAAACAAGCAAAAAAAAACAAAACAAACCAAAAGCAAAAGTAAATGCATGAGCAAAGCGAGTAAGAAAATTTGCAAACATACAAACATGCAAAGCAAGAAGCAAACAAACCATAAGAAAACACTACTCCTACTGCTAAGGTAACGGTGCATGGGTATGCTCATGTGAAGTGATACCTCCAATGCAACCACTGACGCATTGGTCGACCCATATTGGTGAAGGCATGGTTCTCAAACAACACAGCTGTGAGAACCAACAAACATGACAAATATAACAATGAAGACAAACAGACTCTGAGTTTAAACACGTCCACAGAACATAAGTGAGTGAAAGTGCATGACATGTAATCCGTGGACTTACCATGGTGTTGTGTGACATTGCATGTAGCTGTTAAGAATATGCATACTCTTGACTGTGACATGCAAGCAAATGAAAGAAACAAAGACAACTTGCATCTTGCACGTGTGTTTTCTATGTAAGATTCCTCCAATGCATGAGAAATGGGATCGTGTAATTTGAGTGGAGGAAGCATAATCTGTTTGTGAGATTGGTCTTCAATGCATACAGATGAGTGATGAGGAGCCTTAGGTGTTTCAGCAATTTCCTGATCAGAAGTGAACCTAACCTCAGGACAACAAGGGCCTGACATAACCATCATCTTGGGCTAAAGTGCCTCGATGGTCTGTGGGGTTTTGACTTTGTCGATAGATCATCATAAACAGGTGGATTGGAAAAATCAACTACGATAGAATCATCATCATGATTGAATATGGGAGTAAATAGATCACGACAGCTACAATCAGAAAAATCAATGATTTCATTGGCAACCTCATGATCTGATGGATCAAATAGAGGGGTAGATGAGAAGTGAAAAAATTCACCCTCTGTGTTTTCAGAAAAAGTAGATGAAAAATCGAGTGGATTTTCAATGAATGATTTGTCCTCTCCATTGTCGGATGATGGACTGACATCTAGTGTGTTCTACGAATGATCAAAAATTGGTGCATCCGTAGATGGAGATACACATGCGAAATCAAGGATGGCAGAATCACTAAAGATATCAGGAAATAATGGAGGAGGCTCGCACAGAAGGGAGTCGTCCTTCGCCGAGGGTTGATGCTCAAGCTCCCAGTCATACTCTTCATGAATGATAGTGCAAGTTTGTTGTGCAAAACCAACTCCGTCAATGGCTTGATCCTCATTCACAACAAGTGTAGAGTCCAGAATAGAAGAACACAAGACAGTGCAATCCAGAGGATCAATAGAACTCAAAGACAGAGGTTGAGTTAAAACATGCAAGTGATAACCCATGGGCTTCACAACCAAATCTGCATGAAAAATGAGAGAAGTGATTTTGGGAGGATGTGATAGTTGGACGGATGTGTGTGTATGTTTTCCCACATCACTCTGTGGTGGTGAAGTTGTTTGATGAGGGGACGATGGACAATCATTTGTGACAGTGACCACGTCCGTTTGTGATTGTGTAGGTCCATCATCGAAGTATGCTGAGCGGGGCTTGGGCTTAAACTTTCTTTTAGGATTAATGGATTTGGTAAGATAGTACTCAAATATTTCCATGATATACTAGAATTCCACCTGAATTTTCGGAGCTTGAAACTACAACACACACAAGTGGTCCCAAAATTCCATAGGAAATTCATGTGGGGCCTTCCATTATTGTAACACTTTTTTGTCAAGAGGTTCTAGATCAAAATGATGGAAAGTAGATTCGATGATAACACAAAACTTCTCAAGTGAGTGCACACTATCAGGAGGCAGACTCCAGCACCAGAGTTGTGGGGATTCGTGAAGTGTGTATCCAAGAAGTAGGATGACCTCTTTTGCATAGAAATCATCTACATCTGGAATGCATAGAAGCCTTCTAAGTACTCAGGTCAAGATACTTCACCTTCACCATCATACATGAATTCAGACAAGAGATCGAAAAACTCCCTCGTGATGTTGAGAGGTTCGGCATGTGGAACACATTGTGGAGGGATGAGTGTGATAGAATCCATGATAGATGTGGAAAGGGTCAAAACAGGATGAGAGGACACAAATTTTCATCTGTCCCTCCTTCTAGCACCAGAAATGTTGATGGTGCTAGACCCACCAACATGTCAGGGGATCTCCGCGGTAAGAAGTCCCAACTAGACCTCAAACCATTTGGCGTAGGATTCCAAGCAGTGGGTCGTATGATGTCACCTTCACTGCGATTACACATAAGGGCAAGTAAGATTTCCCTGTCAGTAGTAAGGGTGTGACAGACATAGCAAGCCAAGGAAGGTGCATGAATGGTTCTAACACACGGAAAATGAGGTGAGTGCACCCCTTGGAAACCTGTGAAAGCACATGGCTAAGAAGGGAACACACGAGCAAAGATGCATCAAAAAATGGAAAGAAAGTAAGCTAACAATCCAAAGTGATGGTTAAACCAACAACACATCTTAGTAAGATGCATACATACTTATACAGAAAGAGTCCATACACGTATACGTAAGCAAACAAATACATATATTATTAGAGTAAAAAAGATAACTAAAATAGAATAAACACATATGCATGAAACATGTTGGCTCTGTTATCTTAAGAAGCGAAAGTTCCAATCATACAATACAACCATGACCAACCACTAGTCCCAATACTGGAATGTTAAAGTCACTGCCGCTTGCTCCTCCAAAGAGATGTATTAGATCTGCACTGTGGAGAAGCCAAGGCTCATTACAATACTCTCCAAGCTTTCTCTAAGATACTCCTATCGAAATCTTGGCTGAAGAAAAACCTCTACAATGAGTTATGAGGGAATATATATAGAAAAGGGTGGGGTGACCCTTAACATTCCACTTTGTGACCGTTCATCTACCCTCGTGACTCTTCAACTAATCTATGACTGTTACATTCAACTATCGACACTTGAACTTCCACTTGACAAGATGTTACATACAATCTACTCATGTACCCATGCTAGACAAAATAGGCTTGAGTAAGCCATGCAAGACATCACTATGACTCGGACAACTATGGGAAAACCAACTCTTCGACATCCTCACGATGCTTGATGGTGGCGAACTGATGCGAAGCTTGGTAGTTTGTGATGGTGTCTGTGTACTTTGTGGTGACATCCTTATAGAAACGAAATCTTGCCTCTGTTGCATCTAGGTACACTACTTTGGCTCCTCTATCCAAATCATCTGATAATATATGCATCATTGTCTTGAGTACGGCTGGACCAATGACATACTGATGCATAGTGTCTACACTGATCGCCAAGTCTACATTGGTGGCTAAACGCATAACCTCATCAAAGTATGAGTCAAGCTCCAGTTGGACTTGTGCCTTTGTCTTTGCCTCGGTGAGTGTCCCAATAGATGGGATTGCATGTGCATGCACAACAACATCCTTGCTTCTGAATTCTCGTGCATGGGAAACCTACAAACTAGTGATGAGATGTGGGAGTTCTTCATAGTTTCGGATTTGAATCTAGATGCATGCCTTCAGCTCGACTGCTCTTGGGCAAGTGTAACAGGGACCCCTTTTATCTCATTGTCCATGTTTACATGTGATTGATATCAATATGCAAGTTTGACAAGATACATGCTCTCCTAGCACAACGTTGCTGCCAATCGTTGAGATGGACAACAACCTTATGCACAATACCAAACTTGGAATACAACGCCTGCATGACTATCTCAAGGGATGATACTTTATCCAGTATTTCCTTCTTCAACTCTACTCGGGTGGATTCTATAACCAGTTCTCCTCCAACCTTGGCCGTCTGTAACTCCATAACCATTCGCTTGTTCTTTGCTATCAAGAAGCAAACACTCAAGCTAGTGGCTTCAACATATTCTCTAGTAGCATCAACCAATGCTGCTGGATGTTTGCGCATTTCAAATACGATCAATCATTCCTCAAACTACGCAGGAGACGCATGGTCATCTAGAGTAGACACATTGCATGATTACAAAACTCTATGCTACGACTTGTCGAATGATATGTTGTGCATCTCTTCTTTCGGATTATCTCCAAGGATCTCAATGTCTCCTTAGTCGCTTGGGACTTTCTCTGCTTTCGGATTTGGTGAAGTTGGTGGGTCAACCTCTTGGTGTTAAGGCATGAGGTCGATGTCTTTCTCTAACTTTGGCTGCTCCATCTCCGTATCCATCTACTCAAGTACTCGTTCAATCTCTTGAGCGAAGTCCTACTCTTGTGAATGCTCACCCTGTCTGCTTTGTACTAGCTTCTCAGATGAGTCTACTACCTGTACAGGCACAATTTAATCTATCTATGCATGTTGCACCCCCTGTTGTATCTGTCTTTGTTGCGCTTCCTTCTCCTGTCTACACAATGTTTGTTCCTTCTAGAGTTGCTCCTTCAACTCATGCAACTCATTCACTATTTCCTCCATCCTCTGTTTTTCTCTCTGCCTTTGCGTGGTCCTCCTGTCGCATTGTTGCATCTTCGCCTCTATTGCCAAAGATGCTTTTTGCACAAGTGGGTATGCTCTGAACTTTTAGCTTTATTCTGCCTATGTGCTATCAATTGTCTTTCTCTTGCCTTTGTCATGCACTAGTATGTTTACCTCTGCTAATGTTATTGCTAGTGCTCTCCTAGATGCTGCTTCACGTTGCTTCGATAACCATTTCACAACGATGTCGACCAATTCATTGGGCCTAGAGAAGCTGTGAAGATACCTCCATGGGTCTTCCTCAACCCAATGACATGCCCTGTGGATCCATGGAAATTGTACTCTCACACATTGATCATTCACAAAAAAATTCAGGTCATACAGATTAAATATTCTAGTGTCGAAAGGATATTTCTTGAACTCTTCTATTTTAGAATCCACATGCTTGAGATTGCATATCTCATACAACCCAATCCATAATAGAAGAGTGGGCCAAGGTTCCTTCTTCTTCTGGTGTAGCCTAGCCGACAGTCATCCCAAGATGTGGTATGACACTTCTTGCATGACGAGCTTGTCCATGGAAAACTTCTGCAAAACATGCAGAGTCTTCTCTATGTTGTACGTCTGTATGAAGGTGCTAAGAGGTGAGGCATACCAATCTACTATGTCAATCAGTGTCTCCATTGTTCCCTTTGACATGCAAGGTGGATCCTGCTCAAATATCATCTTGTACACTAGAGTGACAAAATGACCTAACAGATGTGTGATGACTCCTCGAAAGCTACATTTGAAAAATAATTTACAATAAGTATTGACAGAGGTTTCCATTGGTGTCCATGCTCCAAGAATGAGAACTCTTGACAGGCACAGATTGCATCTAACATGTAGATTTCTTCTTGCTGACCTTTGCGCGACTATGGAGCTCTATTGCCTATTCCTTCAGCCTGTAAGCCAACATGTCGAACCAGTTGCATGCTTTGCCTTCACTAGCCAGTTGGTCCAATGTGATCACCCAACTCTGTCGGAAGGTCTTCATGATCTCTTGGCCATACAAGTGACATGCAAAGATGACCAAGTACTGATGCGCCTTCGGCATTGTCTTCATCTTGTAAATCTAGTTGGGTGTCATCTTGAATTTGGCTAGCTCCTTCACCCAGTTCTTCAAGATACCCTTGGAGTTGGAATTGCTACTAGGTATGCTGAAGGGTGTCTCCATGGTGATCACTGGCTTCAGTAAGTGGTACATCTATTGATAATCCTGTGCCCTGAAGGTAACAATCTTTGTCCCGCTGACACTGCTCAATGTCATTGTCTCGGGGTTAGTGTGTGAGATGATCCAATGTATCATGTTCGCACATGGGAATGAAGGGTATCTGCGTGCAATCCAATACAAGCTAGAATTGTGAATGTTCACATAGAATTGGTGGCCTTCAAGATCTTCCCCAAATGATGACTCCTCGAAAGCTGCATTTGGAAAATAATTTACAATAAGTATTGACAGAGGTTTCCACTGGTGTCCATGCTCACTTCAAGCCTGAGAACTCTTGACAAGCACAGATTGCATTTAACATGTAAGCAAACATGTAGATTTCTACTTGCCGACATTTGCGCGGCTATCGAGCTCTGTTACCTATTCCTTCAGCCTGTGAGCCAACATGTCAAACCAGTTGCATGCTTTGTCTTCAATGGCCAGTTGGTCCAACGTGATCAACAAACTCTGTTGGAAGGTCTTCATGCTCTCTTGGCCATAGAAGTGACATGAAAAGATGACCAAGTACTGATGCGCCTTCGACAATATCTTCATCTTGTAAATCTGGTTGGGTGTCATCCTAAATTTGGCTGGCTCCTTCACCCAGTTCTTCAAGATATCCTTGGAGTTGGCATTGTTGCTGGGTATGCTGAAGGGTGTCTCCATGGTGATCATTGGCTTCGGCAAGTGGTACATCTATTGATAATCCTGTGCCCTGAAGGTAACAATCTCTATCCCACTGAAACTGCTCAATGTCATTGTCTTGGGATCAGTGTGTGAGATGATCCAATGTATCATGTTCGCACATGGGAACGTAGGGTATCTGTGTGCAATCCGATACAAGCCAGAATTGTGAATGTTCACATAGACTTGATGTCCTTCAAGATCTTCCCCAAATGTGCCTAATAATGCATCGCTAACCTCTTTCCAGTTCAGCTTGATGTCTTTGTCTACGATCAGCTTGGTGTCTTCGTATATCGGAAAACTCATAGACACTCGCTCAACTATTGCTCCAATTGCGCTTCCGTCAATGTCCTTTGATCTTATTCTCTTGGAGGCCATTGATCTAGAAATATGAGAGATGGATGAACACCTGCTATATCTGGAGACATGGTGAAATGCATGGCAAGAAATCTATCAGTTAAAACCAAAGCAAACTTGAGGACTGACATGCAACATACCCAGGGAACTGCTGGCAAGGATTGCACAATTTTCACTGGGAGGTTGGTAGACTGACTTGCCAAAACTACACAAAAGGTAGTCTAGACTGTCGAGAGGCTAGTTCACTACTGGAATTGCATAATGCACAATCCAGCTAGCCTACTGGGTGTTGAGATTGCACAATGCGCAATTTCAACTAGAAAGTGATGCAGGCCCAGGGACTACATTGCACAATTTTCTGGGCCAACAGACACTACCTCTTTGAATTGCAGAAGGCAAGACTGGAGGACACTATCTAGCTAGATTTTCACATTTTTTTGGAGGAAGGCAGAGTCTTCCCTCTTAGAATTGCGCAATGTTTTCCAGATAAGGCAGAGTCTGGGCCAAGGTTGCCCAGACCCACCAACAGGCAACTGAAAGCACATGAAGAGTTTAATGCATGGAAATACATAGTGTAAGCAGGAGTGAATGATCATGCATGCAAAAAGTGAATCCAAGATTCACAAATGGAACAACATGCATGTGTGTGAAACGATTCACCGAATCGACGACCTTTCATGCAAAACAATGTCATGCATGCGACAACAGTGAGATTAAAACAAAAACTGAAACGGTGCTTGTATAAGCTAACATGCATGCAAACGATAGCAAGAATTCACAAAAATCAATAAGACAACACTCACACAATCCACAACACAAAAAGCGGCTGAAATGTTGCAAAAGACAAGTACAGTAGACTTACTCGAAAATAGCTGAGCTAGATGTGCCGAAGACTTCTTGATGTGTTGTGGGATGTCAGAACTCCAAGATTGATGTGAATAATGAGCTCTGAAGTATCGAATAAATTAGTTTGAGTTTCATGACATGCATGCCACAAATATAGGAAAAATGACACTTGGAGGAAAGTTTCTAAAACGATCTTTGCATGTAACCTCCAGTTGCTAAAAATAGATCCATAAAATCTAGGGATGTTTTTTGCATGTTGCTTTTTGCTACTTTAGGAAAAAACAACTCATGCATGCAAGTCAAGTTTTCTGGGTCCTGGGTGGTACCGGTCAACCTGAAGGCACATGCAACAACCTACTTGATTGAGAGGGATTTTTGTGCAATTTCTAGGAGGATCTGGGTTGGTTGTCCAGAGGGATTGTGCAATTTCTGGGAGGAGCACCTGACTACTGCCCAGAATTGTACAATTTCTAGGCTGAGCTGCTGTGCTGGGATAGGTTGCGCAATTTTCTTGAGGAAGGTTGTTTGACAGGATTGCACAATTTTTGGGCCTAGCAAGCTGCTAGTCAGATTTGTGTAATTTCTAGAGGGAAGGTTGGTTCCTCTCTAGAATTGCGCAATTTTTTGAGAGAATTGCTTAGCCAGCAGCTCGCACAAGTTTGAAGTGGCAACCTATGACGGGTGTGAAGCAAGCTATCATTCACAGGTTGACAAGCTGCTAAGAAACCAATGAAGCTTATGTACTTGACAGTGGAAGACATGCTACTAAGGATGGTTGGTAGGGAGGCTCCAAAACGAAGCTAAGGAAAAATTTTGGAGGGTGGTTATAGCCGGTACAATAGGTTCCAACGCATGAAGGGAAAAGGAAGTGAACCCATTAGAAGCCTGTAATGGTATGTAGCTTGAAAGGAACATGCGATCATAATAACATCACAGGATAATATGCAGAATAGTCCACAAGTTAACAATGACGAATTAATACAACAACACACATTCAACAAAATTCATACAAATGCAAATGAAATAGTTCATAAGAATAAGCGTAAGTTAAACAAAATACATTGCAAATACAACAAGAATAGTTCTACTATATTCACAACATATGCATGAAAGTGTGTCAGCTCTAAGATTTTATTAAGAGTGAAAGTTCCAATCATACATACACCATTGACAAACCACTAGCCCCAATAGTGGAACATGAAGTCAACAACACCTTCTCCTCCAAATATGTATAATCCCTCTATTCTACAGAGAAGCCAAGACTCACAAAACCCCCAAGCTCTTTCTAAGCCCAAGCCTAGCCAAAATATTGGCTCCCAAAAGCCATTTACATAAGTTATGAGGTTCTATTTATAACAAAACGGGGTGTCTCTTCAACTCCCCTTTATGAATTTTGGACTACCCTCATGAATCTTCAACTTCTTTACAAAATAACTCATTACATTACATCATGACTCTTCACATTCCAATATTGACACTTGGAATTCCACTTACAAATTAATTACAAATAATATTACAATTTATACTCATACACATATAAGACAAAATAGGGTAGAGACAACTTGACAGCCTAACAAGAAAAAATACTATGATGCTTCAGTTTGGGGAAACTCTAGCTCAACAACTTCCACTTGATGTTTTTCGGTCATGTAGTGGTGCCAAGCTTGGTATTGTGCGATGACATCCACAAATTTTGTGATAGTGTCTGGCTAGAAGCGGAATCTGGCCTCCATGGCATCCGAGTACAAATATTTGGAACCAGTTTCTACTTCCTTCCGAAGCATGATCGACATTGTTTGCACTTGGATAGGGCCACCATTGCAGTTGTGAATTTTATATCTATTCACCTCCAAGTCCTCTGCTTGAAATTTCTCTTAGCTTCTTTAAGTATTCTTTTGTCTTCTGACCTGGTTCCTGGGTTTGGCTTCAATGAGTAAGCCAAGTGACGGGATCTCGTGGATCTTCACCAAGGAATCTAGACTGTTGTATATATATGCATATGAGGCTTGAATGTTACCAATGGATGAGGTGAGTCGTTTTTTGTTCTGGATCAACATCTGCACTCTTTATTTCTCCAGCTCTTCCTATAACTTCATTTCCTTACCCAAGTCAAGTGATGCCATTTTATATCGCATTTTCCATTCATGGAAACCAACGATTGCAACTTGCACATTTATGAGAGTTTTGACAAAGTCTTTACATCGTTGTTGCAAGAGAAGCACGTGGACAAATGCCTTATGCATGGTAACAAGCTCCTCATAGATATTCCACATGCTCTCTCCAAGTGTTGATACTTCATTAAGTATCATTGCTTTCATCTCCTGCAATTGGACCTGTGTGGAAGCTGTGTTCTAAGATTTTGTACATATTTTTTCAACCTCATGCATGACAACCTATAAGTTCTTTTCTAATTTGTTAAAATATTATATATTACGGAGAAATGGAACACATAAAATATTGCAGAAATATAAACACAGAAAAAACGCACAAAACAAGAGAGACACAGATATACGTGGTTCACCCAGTTTGGGCTACGTCCACCCCGAACAGCCAGTCCTTCCTTTCTATTATCCAACAAAATGAAGAGACACAACCTACAACAAATCCGTTGTAATATCCTCTGTTCTTCTCTCACAGTCTCACCTCTATGTTTCTCGCTCACACAGAATACACACCTATCTCACAGCCTCAAATACAATGCCCCTCATACAAAGAGAGGGGTTGCCTTCTAGGGGCAAAAACCCTAAACTTAACAACATAAGTTTCTACCGTCAGATCATCCGCCTAATGAACGACCCAGATTGACTAGAAATTACTATACTTTTACAAGGCAAATTTACATCTGTTTTTAGCTTTGGGGGCTGCCCCCGAGCCCCCACCGGGGGACCGCTGGCCCCCAGACCCCCCAGCCGGGGGGGATCGGCCCCCGCGGGAGTACAAAACTTCCTAGGGTATACATCCGGCTGAAACAAAGACCTCTGAACAATCATGCTCCACACACAACATAATTGCTCATTCTTGGCCATCAAACACTGAGTGTTCGAATTTTCTACTCTTGCAAAGGCCAAATCAGCTAAGGAAATCGCTTCAGGATCTCTCTTGGTGTCAACCACAATTACCCTTTCTCTCATAAAAGCAAGAGATGCAAGATCATTCAGAAAATTCTTCTTATGCGCTTGTACAATATTCTTTTGGAGTTCATTATACGATAGATTGTACATGTCCATAACCGAATCATTGTCAAGAGGAACAATTTCCCCTTCCTTGCTTGGAGCTAACTCTACTGCTGGAGGTGGTGGAGACTAAATAGTGACATGTTGTGTGTTAGACATTAGGTTGACATCTTGATTTTGTGGTTCCAGTTTCACCTCCATGTCATTGATCTCTACCAATTTCTCAATATGTCAAGAACTCTCTCGATTCTACATCTATCTGCCCTCGTCCTCTGTTGGTTATTGTTTTTTTCTTTCTCTTCAACTTGTTTCCTCATCGTTTCTCAGTGTGATTGCATGTTTCCTTTCTTCTTCTTCCTACTTCTACTTCTTTTCTTGTTCTTACTTCTTCTTGTCTTCCTCCAATCTCCTCCACTGTTGTTCGCTTTTCCTTAGTTTTTTCCTCTGCTTTGTTGTTGCCTCAATTTCTAAAACTTCTTTCATAATAGTTGGATCTGCTTTCATCTTGCGACTTGTTTCTCCCCCTGGACTATGACAAACCTTTCTCTTCCCCTTATCATGCACATGGTTTCTCCTTTCTGATGGCACTGCGTCTAGAGTTTCTGCCTTATGTGGAGTGACCTGTGAAGTTCCTGAAAATATAACCATCATGTGGGTCTTGGAGGCATTATAGCGATTCTTCCATGGATCCTCCTCTTGCCAATGAAATGTCCCATTCAACCATTAAAAGTGAATTCTCGCATAGTGGTTCTTGAAATTACTACAAGGATTGTATGGATTAACGTCTAGAGTACTAAATGCAAAATTCTCTATCACCTTTCCTTTGGTATTTGTTACTTTCAGGTTATTTATCTTGTACAATCCAATTTTTATAGAAAAAGGTCATCGAGGTGCTTTTTTATTCATGTGCAAAGAAAATTATAACCATGTGGTGAGATGATATGACACTTCTTGCATGACGAGCTTGTTGGTGGAATACCTTGGAAAAACATATGGCAACTTCTCTCTGTAACGTTCTAAGGAAAGTGCCATAGGGTGAGTAAAACTAATCTTTGATCTTTGATATTGCCTCCATTGTCGTAGGCGACATGCAAGGTGGTTCTTCCTCAAAGATAATCCTGTAAAGAAAAATGAGGAAGTGGTCATTTAACTTCTTCATAACTCCTCGATGGTTGTAATCCAAGAACTAATTGCAATGGATGTGCATAGTAGGTTCTTGAGGTGACCAAGTCAAGTTAATACCCAGAAATTCATTATGTGCACAGATTGCATCCAGTAAATATGTAGAAATATAGAATCTTGCTTTCCACCCTTGGGAGGATTCATGGCATTACCTATATGGATCCTTAAATGTTTATCCAAAAAATCTGACTAGTTGAGTGGCTTCCCATTATTCTCAACCTAGTTTAGAAGGACTTCCCTCCCTTCCAGAAAGGTCTCTGTGTTTTGCTAACCATGGATTCTACAAGCTAAGATGATCAACAAATGATAGGCACTCATGAGAGATCTTGTCTTATATGTGTTGGTGGGTGTATGTTAAAACTTTGATGGCTCCTTCACCCTGCTCTTAACAACATCCCTCGTGATCACATAGTTTTTGGTGGCATAGAAGCGTGAATCCATGTGTGTTTTTGGCCCAGGAAAATGGTCCATACATTGGTAATTTGCTTCGAGAAAAGTTACAAGCCTTCATCCGCTGTCACTTCACAAAGTCATGGTCGTTGCATCAATATGTAAGGCAATCCAGCTGATGACATCTTCACATGGGAAGGTTGGATATATGCATGCAATCCTATGTAGCCTTGATCTCTGGACATTAATGTATACATGTTGATCCTCTAGATCTACTGTGAAGTACTTTGCTGAAAAAGATTCATTAACCTTCTACCATGTAATATCGGAGTCATTTTCTACATACAATTGAGTGTCTGAGTATACTAGCAAGTTTACTGGCATTTTCCCAACTGCTTTCTCGGTAGTGCTCTCACTGGTATCTTTTGAAGTAGTTATGTAGGTGCCATCGTAATAGTGACTATTGGAGGGAAGTTCTCGACAACTATGTTACATGTGGGACAAAAAAGACACTCATGGTAGGAAAACATTATTTTTTTGTGAATCTATCTTTACAACAAGATCATGCAACAAACTAGTGCACTAGTGAGAAAAAATGTGCAATTTTCCTAGGCAAGTGAGGGGACCTAGATTTGGGAACTGCACATTGCACAGTCTCAGTAGCCAAGGTGTAGCCTAAGAGTTGAGATTGCGCAATGTGCAGTCCAACCTAGGTAGTGACTCAGAGAGAGTGCGCATTGCGTAGTCTCAGTGGCCAAGGGGAAAACTGAGACTTGGAACTGTGCAATGTGTATTTGGGCTGGCCTGTAATGCACACTGGGTAGTCTCGGAGGCCAAGCCTCAACCTGAGCTTCTAGATTGCACAATGCCTAGCTGGGAATGTGAAAATTGGCCAAAGAAAGTGTGGATCTACCCAGTGGAAGTGTGGGAAACATGTAGATCTAAGTGATGATGTGAGTTTGAGTGAAAATATGCCTAAGTATAGATGAATCAATGTGAATTAAGTGTAGAAAATTAACAAATGGAAGGAAAGACAAATACAGTGTAAGGAGAGTCGACAAAATGGTGATCGTCAATGTGCAAAAATAAGAATATGAATGTGATGCTTATGAAAGTAAAACGACAAACAGAAGCAACACTTCTACAATCTAATACAACTTAAAATACCAACAACCATGAAGAGAAACAAGCCAAAAAACACTCAGAGAAGTGAAATGACAAAAAACGATAGGAAAAGTGGGAAAACACGACAAAAGTAAAGCTCACCCAAAAAAGCAACAACAACTGCACCGAAGGTTCTTTGATCTCCTCGGGAATGCTATAACTCCAAGATCGAATGTACAAATGAGCTCTAGAGGTGTCTATTAAATAGATTTGTGCGGATTCGGGTTTATGACGTGCTTGCCTAAAATCAAGGAAAAAGTGACACTTAACGGAAATTTCTAAAAATAGGGATTGTGCCACCTTCGGGAAACTAATAATGAATCCCTACTTTCTAGGAATTTATTTTTTCTTTTCTTCTTTTCTTATTTTTAGGGAAACTTTCCATTCATAGTGTGGGGAAATATTGCACAATTATGGGGAACTGGGCAACTTTCTAGCTCATTGAATTGCACATTTTTTGAGCTCATTGATGGATTGCGCAATTTATGGGCTTAGTGTTGGGTTACCTTCCATGACTATGTAGTTTATGAGTTCAAGGTAGAACTGCCAATATGGATTGCGCGATTCCAATCCTCAAGGATGGCTTGCTCTCATGGATTGTGCAGTTTCTAGAGGTAAGCCCAGAACTACTCTAAAGCCAAGTCAAAAGGTTATCCTATGAATTAGAAAGATCAGTTAAATGTAGAAACAAGAAAACAAAAGCATAGATGAAAGGGATAAGTCTCAATCAAAAAATGAATACTTGATGATAGTCAAAGGTAAGCTCATGTCAAGAGAAAGGAAGGCTCCAAAATCAAAGCATAGGCAAAATTTTGGAGGGTGTTTGTAGCTGCTACAATAGAGAGGTAACACATCAGAAAGGGCCATAGGCTAGAGAACCAATAGAAAGGAACCTAGGATGAGGAAGACAAACAAAGAAAAAAATATATGAGTGCTTCACTACAGGAGCAGATGTAAGGTAACAGAGAAGGGCTAAAGTAAATCACAAAGAGGGGTTTTAAAGAGAATATTATGATGATAAATGCATCCTACAAGTTTTTCCAACCAACTACAGGGATTAAAAACATCAGTGCCTTCGACTATTTTATGAATCATGATGGGGGGAGTTCTATCCTATGAAGTAATGATCCATTTCTAGTAGTCATTCCTCCCACCCAACATGATTTTACATTGCAATGAAAACAAAGGACAAAAGGAAATCATGAATAGGTGATTATGTTCCTTAGCGATCACCCTTAACCCTATTTTGTGTATTATATATGGGCTTCAAATTTAGGAATGAATGGGATGTCTCTTGAATGATGAGCCATGTCATTGCCTCATTTTGATCCATGAAGTGTCTCCTTGAATGACCCACTCAAAACAACAAATTTTCCTCCTATATGATTCATGTTTTTTATTAGGGGAGGGGCCATTTGGGTTTACCCTTGGAGAACTAATTCACTATTGGGAAGAGTAGGTCCAAGGTTGGAAAGTTCATCATCTACCAAATTATTTCCTCTTAATACATGGAAGTACTACTTTTTGGGGATGAGACAAAGCATGTTAAATACATTATTTATTATCTAAGCAAGCTTGAGATCGTTAGGATGATATTTTTTTAGAATCTTGGAAATATTAATAAGTGAATCCCTAATCACTATGATATATTGTATGTTTAAATTCACTGCTTTTGTTTTATACCTTGGTAGAAAGTGTAAGCTTCAAGTAAATTGTTTGTCACCTCACCCAATCCCTAGAATAATTTTACTTCCATATTATTCTCAGGGTGAATAATCCCCCCCTCCCCCTGTTCTTGCAACCCCTAGGTTTCCTTTCATTGATCCATAAAAAAATAGGATGAATTTACTATGTTGGGAGATCCATTTCTTGAATTCCTCTGTTGTGATTCTAATTTTCTAGGTACTATTGTGCTTTTGGACACATGATAGAACAAATGGGATGTTGAAGGAATTAACCCAAGATATTTCTTGGGGATCTATATTTATTTCATCATCTTTTATTTATTTGGCCCTGCAAATTCGCCCTATTAATCCAATCGCCTTGGCAGAAACTTTGGTAATTTTTTCCTCTTCATTGGAGAGATTATTTTTTTCCCTAGATAGCCAAATATTCTAGCATACTACTCTTATGTAATTTTCCCATATTCCCTTCATTTTCATCTTCCCTGTGAAGGATCCTGTATAATATTTTTACCATCTCCCGGCCAAATCTTGAATATTGTTGGGTGAGTTGATTCTATTCTTGGGTGAATGGAAGACCAAGCTCCAAACTTCAAGAGAGAAGGGAAATTCAAGGAAAATATGATCTATATTCTCTTCATTATTTTTTGCATAGAACACATCATGTTGGGACTTGAATCCTTCTCTTTGAAATATTTTCCACAGTCAATAATTTTTAATGAGCCAAGATCTCGCAAAAAGCATTGATCTTAGGAAGGTAATCCAAATTCCATATATTCCTCCATAATATTGAAGATGAAGATTATTATCTAGGATTCAAAAGGTAAGAATACCCAATTTTAACTAATTAGGGAGACTGACCCCAGTCATGTAAGTCAACCCCATTGGTCGATGCTAGAGAACACCTCCAAGGAGTGATTCCAAATATTTTCTCTCCCTTCTAAGCCTATTTGGAATACATCCCTAGTCCTAGAACTCCCATGTGCCATTTGGTGACCAAGTCGTTACATCCACAAGAGTGGATTTGTTGATAAAAGAGAGTTAATCTAAGAGAGGGTGAAAGGAGGGGATTGATTCCATGGGGGGGGAATGATAGTGTCATGTTGAAGGCTTATTTCCTTTCCATTTTCCTAAATCTAGGTTAATTTGGATTGGATCAACAAGATATATTCTTTTGTGATTTTCCAAATTTGTGAATTGTTGAATTTCTGTGATTCTCGTGACTAGGATAGAATCTTAAAATCTTTGATGCTACTAGACCAAGAATATCAATAAATCTACTTTGCACAATCGAATATAAACAACAGTAAATCGCACATGCACAAATATAGACAACTTTTTACAAAATATTGTACAAATATGTACAACAACCCAATCTTCATTATATTAAACTAACTGAGTAACACAACTATCTATGGCTCCTGTACCAAGGATAGTGGCCCTAAAATATCAAATGGTACAAGAATACAATATACAATGACAATCTCATTGCTCTTGTGCACAATCACAACTTCTGTGTTGTATCTCGTCCTGTCAATCCTTCATTCCCGATCTACAACAACAATTCTGCCTCTATCAATGAAACAAGTCCATCTGCACATTGAACACAACTCCACCTACTCTCACGTTGATTTTAATTCCATCTACACATCAACATGTTGAGACTCCGTTTGAGTTTTCCCATTTTCGTTTGTGAACAACTCCCTCTACCCATTACTACTCCTCATCTACCCAGGGCATTCTTCTAACTATAACCTTCCACTGCTGTTATATGAAGGCTAACATAGGGTAGGAGGGTTGCCACCTATCACTGTTTCAAGTCTCATCTCAAACAATGAACATGGGTTATCATAAAATGCTCCTCTAACCTACCCAATCCTTGAAATCTCAAACTACCTCCTTCTAGTAGCTTCTTATGTCCATCAAAGAGCTACACATAGGCTCAAATATTCACCCAACACATAGTTGTCCATTTTTTTTGCTTCTAGGACTACTCTTGGGTCACCTACGCACTTCCCCCTAGTATTCTAAAGGCACCCAATACACTTATCCAACAAGACCACCATTCAACTAGCAATCTATCAACACAAATACATCCTTACCTCTAGTTCTATGCATATTGTTGCAGCTTCACCCACTAGTTAGGGAAATTAACAAACTTGATTAACCCTCTTAATTTTCTTCAACAGTCCACTTGAAATCTCCAACCTCCTCCTTTAACTCATGTTCTCGCATGCTGGTACCTGCACTCAACCCTTCTGCAATAATCCATAGACTTCGACCTATCAAAACAGGGATAAGAGACCCTCTGAAAACCCATGCACAAACACCTAGTTCTGCCTCAAGGAACGTGACTTCCTCCTGCTAAAACTCACACCTATAAAGAGATGAAAAAACACATAAAACAAGCCCATATTTGATCTCCGACCTGCGGTTTTCATCTTGTAGACCCTTGGCCTTATTTCAAATACCAAACTCACCCAAAAATAGACCCAAACATATTCGTCGTTCTCCTCTAGAGTTCGGTCATTTCAAATGTATTTCTTATGAGATGAAATTCACAATGATGGATGATGAATGAACTCAAATGTCACTCATATATATATATATATAAATCTATGTGGTGTGAAACCATGACTTGTGGCACTCCAAATTGTCAAGTCGCCCTCCATTAGGTGCCACATTAACCCATAATTCCATTACAAAATTCATAACTCATTGTAGACAACTCAAACTTCAACGTTTTTAATTGTGCTAGGTTCTCCTCAACATCCTCTATCATCTCCATCCATTACATGTGAAAAATGACCTTTGGTTTTGTCCCAATGATCAATAGGTGCAAAACCCCAACATTGGGTTACAATCCCATAAATAACTTTTGTGGTGCTTCAACTGACAAACCCCGAACCCTATGGCTTCAAGAACCTCCCAGGATATCAAAAATCAACACTCCCTCTTAGCGAGGGAGGTACTTACAAGACTAGGAATTACCTCATCATCATCATCATCAGTACTCACAACACTTGCCCAACTCCTGGTACTCACAACTTCAGCAAACCCTATAGTGTGAACTACACCTCTCTCGGAAGTGTCGTTGTCACTAGAAGCATCCTGCTTAGTCTTCTTCTTTTGGAAATTCTTCCACTCTCTCCATGATTCCTTCTTGGGAGTTGTAGGATCTCCCTTGCTCCCTACTGACCATGCACTCTTCTTGGGCTGTAAAGTCTCCCTTTAAACCTACAAACTCCCTCTAGAACTCGACTCCCTCTAAGCCTCAAGAAATTGGACCTTCTTCTCTGGAACATGTACCTTCCCCTCTAAAGCCTACACCTTCACCTGCTTCTCTGGAACTTGCACATGTTCCTCTTACTTCTTCTTCTCTTAATCCATATGCTTTCCTGTCAGCCTGTATAGACCATTCTCTCTAACTCTAATTACAATACTAGCGGAGATAGAGCCTCTATGCTTGAGTATTACCTTCCCATCCTAGAATAAGACCTAAAACACCTTACTTTTTATCACTTAGAAATATATCACACTATATCTAAGTCCTAGTTCAAATAGTACATCTTGGACCAGCTTCACTCATCCTGACTCCATCCTGTATGGCACAACTCCCGATCCTCAGGTCTCCTTCTAACTCTTTTCACCCATCACCATGTTCATCTTTGAGTCCAACTAAGAGTCTCGAATACCTCCTATGACCCTATCATATGTTTCGACGCACCACTATCCACATACCATTCATCCTCATCGATAGTACCCTGGGAGAAATGAGAGATCATAGCAAATTCCTCCTCCTCCAACCTCCTAGTGAGAGCATCTATCTTAGAAGAGATGGCAACTCCAGTGACCTGCTTCCCTTTCTTCTTCTCGCCATCTCTCATATTCTTCTTCATTGGACATCTCGATTAAAAATGACCTATATCACCACATTTGAAACACTTGATCTTACTCAAGTCTTTCTTCTTCTTACCCTTCATTCATGATGAAATTTCAACGCCATGATTTGAATCCCTCTTCTTTGAATGAATATCCTTGTCTCACAACTCTTCCTAAATGAATTTGTCCCATAGTCTATTCCAGTCTAGTAGCTTCTCTTTGGAAACAATCCCCTTGATGAGTGACTTCAATTCCTTGGTCACACTGACTTTGCCTCAGAATATGAAATATTCACACTGACAACAGCAAGCTCATTTTTTACCTAATACCACCTTGTTAGATACAAAGTCACTCCTTCACCCTGTATCATCTTGGTGAACTTCAACTTATTCTCCAATACTAGTACCCGGTTCTCATTCTTATTCTGGAACAAATTATAAAGAGCCATCCACATCTCATGAGCAAAGTTATTCTCATAAAAATGAGGTATTAACAAATCATTCATGCCATTAAAGATGATCAATCTTGCCCTTGTATCCAATTACTCGTACAATTCCAACTCCTGAGGGTTGGTTAGCTTCTTGATCTCTTTCTCGAAAAACTTCTAGATCATGTTGACCTGCAATACTAACTTGATCCTTTCCTTCCAAGGACTATAGTTGGACAACCCTTCCAACCTATCCTCATATCGGAGACCAACTTGAAACTTCGACATTGTAGTGAGCCCTTCACCTACAATGTGACCAACCCCCTCTTAAGTTGTACTTCATTGTGCACTTCTTTGATTCAATATCTCCTAAAGTAGCCCAGACACACTCTTATGCCATCTTCAATTTCCACGACCCTAGTGACTAGGATAGAATCTTAAAATATCTGATGCTAGTAAACCAAGAATCTCAACAAAGCTACTTTGCACGTCGGAATATAAACAACGATAAATCACACATGCACAAATATAGACAACTTTTTACAAAATATTGTACAAATATGTACAACAATCCAATATTCATTATATTAAACCAATTGAGTAATATAATTGTTTAGGCCTCCTGTACCAGGAATAGTGGCCCTAAAATATCCAATGGTACAAGAATACAAGATATAATGACAATCTCACTACTCCAGTGCACAATCACATCCTTTGTGTCGTATCTCATCCTGTTGGTCCTTCACTCCTGATATGAAGCAACAATTATGCCCCATTTGCACACTAAACATAAATCCACCTGCTCTCACATTGATCGTAAGTCCATCTACACATCAACACATCGAGACTTTGTTTGATTTGTTCACAAATTCGTTCTTTAACAACTCCCTCTTCCCATTGTTGCTCCTAAAATATCCGATGGTACAAGAATACAAGGTACAATGACAATATCACTACTCCAGTGCATAATCACATCTTCTATGTCATATCTCGTCCTATTGGCCCTTCACTCCGGATATGCAGCAACAATTATGCCCCATTTTCAAACTGAACATAAATCCACCTTCTCTCACATTGATCGTAAGTCTATCTACACATCAACACATCGAGACTTTGTTTGATTTGTTCAAAACTTTGTTTTTTAACAACTCCCTCTTCCCATTGTTTTTCCTCAGCTACATAGGGTCTTTTTCCCACGATAGCCTTCCATTGCTACTATATGAAGGCTAACATAGGGAAGGATGGTTTCCGGCTATCACTATTTCAAATCTCTTCTCCAACAATGAACATGGGCTATTATAAACTACTCCTCTAGTCTCACCAATCCTTGAGCTCTCAAACTGCCTCCTTCTAGTAGCTTCTTATGTCCATCAAAGATATACACATAGGCTCAACTCTTCACTCAAAAAATAGTTGTCCAAGTCTATTATTTCTACGGCTACTCTTGGGTCACCCCCATATCACAACATTTAAGAGGTTCACCACTTGGAAATTTATGCTATTGTGATCGCCAATATGCTTGACTGTGATGTTGCGACGCGCCGATATCACTGGACCTTCAATATATGATCATCGTTATTCCAATGTGCTGTTATGCCCAACCTTTCGATGTGTCAATGCTCCAATATCTCAGGACCTCCAATGTTGTGACATGCCGATTTGGTTGACCTCCAATATGGGATCGTCGATATGCTTGCTTCTTTAGACTTTTGATATGCGATTTCTGATATATCTAGACCTCTGATATGTGATCGCTGATATTCTTTTTGTTGTAGTGGCTACAACAACCCTCCAAAATTTTGGCTGACATGCAAATTTGGGAGCCTACCTTGGATCTTGCGATCGATCATCCTTGGTCACTTGTTGGTAAGATGATGATTTTAAGCTACCCTCCTTCATCTTCAATGTTTTTCATGTTCAAATATATTTATGTAGCATGTGTCATATTGGGCATAGGTTTTTTCTTTGTCTTGCAAAGGGAATTTTGTTTTGATTCAAAGGAAAGTATGCGAGCATGAGTTGTTATAATCGCACAGGCATGTTTCACACTCACTTCACGCACTCTTGTACGAAGGTTGTTACATCAAGCAAAGTATGTCTTATGCATTCTGGATGGTCTATGTTTCATCACTAAGTGTTCCTGTGTGATCATAGTCAAGTCTTATCGATGTTCACATATGTTCATTGATCTCACACTTAGCTATTTCCTGAGCAACCTAGCCTCATCCAGCTTCCCCTAATTATGCACTTTGCTTCTGCAACCATCAATATTCCTCCCTTATGTCCTAGAACTCTGTAATGCACAGAAACCCCAACATTCATTGGCATCCAAAATTGCTCAATGGTTTCTTCCAGTGTCTTTCCCTAGCTGGAACCCTTTGTCTCTAGAAATTGCACAGTATTGTCCCTTGGCTTCTCCAGTTGCACTACATTTAGAAATTGCACAACCCTCATCATGCAATAGTGTCCTATGCCTGAAAAATGTATAGAGTTTTCCAAGCTGCCCCATCTATCTTGCATGCATAAGCTGCATAGTTAGGCCTCCCAAGGCCTCATTCTGGCAATAGTCACTCCCTGCTCAAACAATGTTGATCTATCTCTCAGTGACTACAGGAAAATGTGACATGTTGAGATCACTCCCAAGGAGTTGAGGAGAAGGACCAAGAGACTAAGTGATGGCAAAAGATCAAGACCGCATGCAAACTCCATCAGATGCATGATCATCTCGAGGGTAAGTATGGTAAGTAAATAACACCTTTCAAAGTACACCTCTTAGTTGAGTTTGTATGAATGCTTATCATTGTCATATCATCCTGTCTTCAGTGACATGCATGTGTGCAAGCTCAAAAAAAGGTCATTCCATATGTTTCCTCTACATGTCTTGCTTCCTTTTCACTTGTTTGACCAATTGTCATCTTCAACATGTTGATTGCTATGTCATGCTTACGATCATGTTCTGGTGATGTTGAAGGTTTGTCTTTGTGTGTATGATTTTTGTTTGCTATATCTATCACACTCACACACAATGTTGTAAGCATTGTCATGCAAGTGTCGTCATGGTTGTCCGAAGGTCTATCCGAAGTGTCGTACTTGTCGCTCGCATCCTTTGGTCAGTCACATTGAGCATATGTTGTCTTGTTGGTTCGAGGTCTCTTGTTGTCAAGTCATGTTGAGTGTGTGTTTGCAAGGTCATGTATACATGAGTTCACTAGCTCACACACTTAACCATTTTTCCAAATATTTGCCAACTGGACTAGCCTACATCAGTTGGACCTCCACTGAGCTACACTGCACAGTCTCAGCCCTTAGTGACCAAGCACTATTGCCTAGAATTGCACAGAGCTTGAGGCTACCTCCTAGGAAGTATGCACTACGCAATCATGGAATACACTTGGTTGATTTTCACCTAGAACAATGTAGAAGTTTCCCAAGAAGTTATTTAAATCTTCACTTCCAATAAGCCTATCCATCAAGCCCCTCATTGGTCAACCGGAGAATCTAACTTGGTAATCACCTCGAGCTTCACTCCTCCCAAAAATTGTGCAAAAGCTATTAGCCTGCCTACTTGCACTGACTGAAGAAACTGTGCAAACAAGAAGGACAAGAATCCATTACCTGTCACTACACTGTCTCTAGAAATTATGTAGTTTTGTCAATCATTCCCCCTGTCAGTCAGCCTACTACTCTTGAAAATTTTGTTGTTTTCTTGGATTCTCCACTAGATTCCTGACACCCCGCTCAGCCTGGAAACTACGTAGACATGTCCTTAACTGCTGGATCTACACATTTTTGGATAGCATGCTCTCGTAGCCCACTCCCAGCCTCCTCTGAAAATCTGTACAGTTTTCATTGCCAGTGCCTTCTGTTGCCTGCACTACCTTCCCAAAAAAAATTGCACAATTCTGCCTCCCAGCTGAGCCAGATCCCACAGACTTCACTGTTGTCCCAGACTGCTTAACCCAGTCTCTTGATGATCTTTGAAATTTTTTTCCCAATAGTTCCATGAGGCCTTGCATCCCAGCCTAACATGTGTTATGCACTGTTTCAGGGCCTTGTCCTCTCTCCCAGTCACTTGCACCTAGAAACGAAAGGAAATGCATCATGGTAGACTGGGGAATTTTTGGATTTGATGGCATTATCATGGTGAGTGATTGCAGGAATAGGTACATGGATAAGACATGGTGCAATGAAAAATGAGATGAAAAAGGAGCACATGCTAGAAGACTTGCTCGTGATTGCACGAACACACGAAACATACCAAGTAGAAAGTGAAGGATACATGTGCACATGCATGAACCATCAAGTGAACACCAAGACCATTGAATACTCCACAGACTTAGCCATGTGGAGGTGAAAATGGACACACTCACCACTCAGCAGCACAACCTCCTAACCTCTACCATGATATTATCAGACACCATTCGAAGTTGGGCAGGGGACAGATCAAAAGGCCAACTTGACACGAACGACACAACCAGCGTGTGCATACCAACAATTTCTTATCGAGTTGTGTTACTAGTCACCTTGGCCACATCACCACTTTGGGTCATAATTGTGTAGTCAATGTAATGTAACGTGGAAGTCCAAGAGACCCATGGATGATTTCAAAGAGTCATGTAAGTCGAAGAGTCATGTAAGTCGAACAATCAAGTAAGTTGAACAGTTATGAGGGAAGTCGAACAGTCATAAGGGTCAGTTTCACCCTTCACTATATATACCCCTCATTTGTACATGCAAAGGAATTTTCACCTTGGTTCCTTCCAAATAGCCTTGAGAGTTTGTAGTCTTTTCTTTAAGGAGCGAGCAGTTGCTCCAACGCCTCGTTATCGGGGTTAGTGATGTATGGTGTACGGATGTGTCTTGGAACTTTCATTTAATTCATAAGCCTGTTAATAGGCTAGCCCATTTTGACACATGTATTGTATTCATTTGTAAGGCTATTCTTTGGACGCTTGTAATTCATGTTGCTTTAACATGTACTAAGATAGTTTAAATATTTCAGTTGTTTTAGTGCATATGATGTTGGAAATGTGTTGTATAAGTTGCTATCATTGTCTTTCCTGTGTGGACTACTCCATCGGACACTCGACAGACTCATTCTTGTAAACTTGTTATAACGATAGTCGTACTCATGTGGACTATTTCGCTAGGTGTTGTACATGGTATCTGTTCACCTTGTATTTATGACTGCCGCATTTGTGTGGACTACTCCGCTAGAAGTTGCACAAATCCTAATGTGTTGTGTATCTCAAACTGAGTTGGGACTATTCCCTTTTGACTTGAGACTCACTTTCACCCTCTCCCTCTACAGTGAAATAACTTTAACAAAAGTGACGCTAAGCACTCACTAGGCACATAGAACTTGTTGTTTGAAGACTAAGTATACCACTCTCATGTGCTGACAAGCAAGAGCTAAGACATATCTTTAAGATAATGCAAATCAGGCCATCGTATTGGATGGGGCTCCTACACCAAACAGTGTGAGGTCTAGTTGGAACTTCATTTTGGGGAGATCCCCTAAATTTTGGTGGGTCCAACACTGTCAACACTTCTTGAGGCTTTACTCCTTGAAACTTCAGTAGACCATAACTTTTGATCAAGGAGTCCATTTTTGGACTTCCACATATCTTTGGAAAGATTATTTAGAGAACTTTCTAATGGGGAGGGTCCAATATAGGCTTTGAATTCTTCTACTACTTGGAAGGTGACTGAAATATTCTCTTCCCATTGACTCTTTAGTTAGGCGAACACCAACTACCATGATAATCATTTTATGGGTTATTCCATCCAAACACCCAATCAACATGATAAACCATATTTGACATAAATTTCAACACTTATACAACCATCTATACTGTTGATTATGGAGCATGATTATTTAGAGGTCTTTGTTTCAGTCGGATGTATACCCCAGGAAGTTTGTACACCCCTCCATGCAGGGGGTGCGGGGGGGACTTGTCCCCCTAGCTGGGGTTCGGGGGGGCCGACCCCCCCCCCCGGCTGGGGGGTCTGGGGGCCAGTTGTCCCCCGGCAGGGGTTTCGGGGGCAGCACTCCCAAAGTTAAAAACATATGTAAAATTGCCTTGTAAAAGTATAGTAACCCATAGTCAATTTGGGTCGTTCATTAGGCAGATGATCTGACGAAAGAATTTATGTTTAGTTTAGGGTTTTTTTCCCTAGAAGGCAACCCCTCTCTTTGTATGAGGGCATTGTATTTTAGGTTGTGTAATAAATGTGTATTCTCTGAGCGAGAAATAGAGACGTGAGACTGTGAGAGAAAACAAAGGATATTATAGTAGATCTACTGTAGGTTGTGTCTCTTCATTTTGCTGGATAATAGAAAGGAAGGACTGGCTGTTCGGGGTGGACATAGCCCAAAATAGGTGAACCACGTATATATGTGTCTCTCTTGTTTTATGAATTTTCTGTGTTTATATTTTTGCAATATTTTATGTTCCATTGCTCCGTAATATATAATTTTTTAACAACTGGTATCAGAGTCGAAGGTCTATTTGGCTGATAAACTCGTAGGAAAGAAGGGTTCCTCGTTCAAGTGGGAGTAACGGCAGAATATGGTAAGTTTAGGGTCGAGAAATTTAATGGCCAAAACTTCTCGCTGTGGAAGATGCAGATGGAAGATTATTTGTATCAGAAAGATCTATACCTACCATTGGGCGAAAAAAAAAAAAAAGGGTATGACAAATGAAGAATGGAAAGAGGAAAGAGCTCAAGATATTGCAGTTAATCAAGGAAAGGTAGATCCAAGTCCAGATCGGGGATAGTGTGCGGGAAATGCAGAAATAAAGGACACCTAAAGAAATACTGTAGATCTTGGAAGGGAAAAGAAGGATATGCACAACAAGAAAACAATCATGAAGCAAATGTGACAGGTGAGGTGTTATAAGATGCTTTGATTATTTCTTTAGAAAATATTACTAATTTCTGGGTGATAGATTCAGTGGCCTCATTCCATGCCACACCTGATAGGAAATACTTTCATGACTATGTTTAAGGAGATTTTGGACAAATTCGTTTAGGTGATGATAAACCCTGTAAAATTGTTGGAATGGGTAAGGTTCTTGTAAAATAGTAGAATGGAAACCAATGGCTATTGTAGAAATTTGAATAATATAACACTTATTCACAAAGATTATCCTGATTATACACTATTTGCGGAGTGCATGCATAATACATAACCTCCTCTACCATTGATAATCAATTTGAGGAATTAAAAAAACAATTGCATGCGCACATTGAAACATCAATCACACATATCAACACAGTATGTAATGGGGAAAGCATACAACTGAAAACCCCCAACTATCTGTATATTATAATGATAGAAAACATGTAACAATACATAGTACAATACTCCTCACAAGTACTCAGAACTATCTCCACATGCTACACACAAACTAGCTCAGATCTGAACAAGTCACGGGTTCAAATCTCCTCCACTGTTTGCCTGCCTCTACTGCACAATTCAAGTTGAGAATATATCAGATCCAAGTTTGAATTCCCTTGGCTTGTACTGTGCAATCCTCATTGGAAATCTCAATCAATGATTGTGCAAATCTCATGCACAGCTATAGTCACCCTTTCACCCACCTCTAACACTTGTCTCCATTGAACTGTCCATGCATTGAGTTAACTGATGTATTCTTTAGTTGATTTATGAGTTAATAATTAGTGAATTAATTAATAATTAATTCACACCACTCATCACTAGTGTATTTTTCAGTTAGACTAAATACAACTAGTTTCAACTAAGTCCAACTGAACACAACTCCATCAACTCCTTCAATCAACTCCACCAAACTCAATCACTTGAGTTCTAACTAAAGTTCCATCATGCAATAGCTCAACTAACCCATAGAAAAGCGTATTTCTTTCTTGGCAGTTGCATGTGCCACATCTCTAGCTCGATACTGAAGTGCTGCAAGAGGATAAGATAATGTTTATAGTCCAAATATTATTAAGAGCTAATAATATTCCACTATTCTATTTTTCTGAGCTGGCAGTCTAAAAATAGACTCTGCCCATATGTCTAAAAATAGAGGTCCATCTATTTTTACCAACATGACCAATCATCCATAAATAGAATCCTGCAAACTCATAGACCATGATCCATATTTCTAAAAATAGACATAGTCTAAAAATAGACTTTGCACCAAAAATAGCTTGCAGGCCCACTTAGTGAAGGCGACTTCTTTTCACTAAGCTCCATCATCTTGTTGCATTTTCAACACTCCCTCTCAACAAGATATGGATTATTTGCAACCCTTATCCTACCTCTATGGTATTTGAATTTTCTCTTGGTGAGCGCCTTCTTCAAGATATCAGCATCCTAATCCTCCGTGGGAATGTATGAAAGTAACATGATTCTCCGCTGCACACAATCTCTGTATGATGGTACCTGATGTCGATGTGCTTGGATCCATCATGAAATAGTGGATTAGCAGAGAGTTTAATGCAACTCTGGTTATCACAATAAATCACAGTAGGCTCCAAGTGTGACCTGAACAACCCAACCAGGATCTTCCTCATCCATGTAGCCTCGCATGCAGCCAAACTTGCTGCCATATACTCGGCCTCTGCTGAACTGAGTGCCATGGATCTCTGCTTCCTGCTGTACCAAGAAACTATTATCGACCCGATACTAAAGATCCCTCCAGATGTGCTCCTTTTGTCCATTGGGCTCCCTGCCAAATCTGCATCCGTGAAGCCACATAGCTTCACCTCATCCTCCTATCTGTACCAGAATCCATATCCCGATGTGCCTCTAGATAACGTAATACATGCTTGCCTGCCTTCCAGAAGAGCTTGGTTGGCTTAACCATAGATTTTGAAAGCTGGTTAATAGCATAGCATATATCGGGTCATGTATTGACCACATACATAAGTGACCCCACCAACTGTCGATAAACAGTAGCATCCACTACCTCCGCTGAAGTAGCATCCTCCTTCCTCCAACCTCCAGGAAGAGGAGTATCAACAGGCTTGCAGCCATGCATGTTGAACTTCTCCAGTATATCCCGGGCATACTTACCCTGAGAAACAAATAGTCCATCACTGCACTGCCAAATTTCCAATCCGAGGAAATAATGAAGGAGGCCCAAGTCCTTCATCTCAAACTCTCTAGCAAGATCCTCCTTGCATGAAAGTATCAATAGCTTGTCTCCCGTCAAAATCAAATCATCTACATAAAGTACAATGATCAGAAAATTACCCTCCACCACAATCTGGTATAGGTTAGGATCCGCCTCACTCTTGGAGAATCCAAGGCCAGTGAAATAACTGTCTATCTGTGTGTACCAAGCACAAGGTGCTTGTTTCAACCCATACAACGCTCTCTTGAGCCTGCACACATGCAACTCGCTGCTGAAGATCTCGAAACCTTTGGGCTGCTCTATGTACACCTCCTCCTCAATGACTCCATTGAGGAATGCAGTCTTCACATCCATCTAATGGATGTGCCACCCCATCTGTGCTAAGAGAGCAAGAATCGTCCGTATGGAAGAAGACCTTGCGACAGGTGCAAAGGTCTCCTCATAATCGATCCCCTCTATCTGTGAGAAGCCTCGAGCAATAAATCTTGCCTTGTACTTCTCCACACTCCCGTCAGCTGCCTGCTTCACTTTGTAGATCCATCTCAAACCCACCACTGATTTCCCCGGTCTTGGGACAATCTCCCATGCACTGTTTCTGACAATCGAATCATACTCTTCCACCATGGCATCTACCCATGTGTGATCCTCCACAGCTTCCTCAAAAGAGGATGGCTCAGTCATGACACATTTTCTCACAAGAGCCATGTATCCAGTGTACTAATCAGGTGACTGTCTCTGTCTGCGCTGTGCTGTAGGTGGTCCTACAACCTTCTCTGCATCTTCAGCTAGTTGCTTAGCTTCTGTAGTGCGCTTTCACCCTTTGATGGTTGGCGCTGCATGAGTGGTCTCTTCCACTCCATGAACTTCATCTTGTGGCTGATCCACATCCTGAAGCTCATCCTTAGGAACTAATAGCTCCTCATTTTCATGCAAGTGTGGCTCCCTCTCAAGCGAACACTTCATGGCTTTCTCCTCCTAAAATTTGATATCCCGTCGCACAACAGTCTTGCGATTGTCTGGCAAATACACACGATAGTTGTGGGGCATATCAGTGTACCCCAAAAATATCCCAACCTCTGCGGTCGGCTCTAGCTTCTTCCTGGCATCCTTTGTCACATGCATGTAAACAGGAGAACCAAAAATCCTCAAATGGGAAATATCAGGCCTCTTACCAGAATAAGCCTCCTCAGGTGTACTCATGCCAAGTATCTTGTGAGGACAACTGTTCTGCACATATACTGCAGTATTGCATGCCTTCGCCCACAAGTGAAGGGGTAGGCCCTGATCATGCAACATCACTTGTGCAGCACCCACGATCATTCTATTCTTCCACTCAGCAACTTCGTTCTGCTGTGGGTTATGGGGAGCTATGAGCTCTCTTCGAATCCCTTCTGCGCTACAGAAATCCTTGAACTCACTAGAGATGAATTCACCACCATTGTCACTCCTAAGAGCCTTCACCTTCTTCCCTGATTCCTTCTCAACCAGTGCTTTGAACACACAGAACTTTGAGTATGTCTCGCTCTTCTTCTGCATGAAGAAGATCCAACACTTTCGAGAGAAATCATAAACAAACATCACATAGTACTTGTGCTTTGTTGTCGAAGCTACTGAGAAAGGTCCACACACGTCTGTGTGAATTCTCTCAAGGATCATCGTGGTGTGACTATCCTTCTCGTGAAAGGTGGCTTTCAAAATTTTTCCCAAAGTACACCCCTTGCATTGATCTGACTGCGCAAGAGTGCCTTTAGGAAGCCCAGTAGAAATCTACTGCAATATCTTCAAAGCTCCATGGTGAAGGTGGCCCAATCTTCATTGCCACATCTCGCCATCATCCCGGCTCACCACTCCTTCTACCTTGCATGCCATTGCTGCACAACCATCTACATGCAATTGATAAAGGTTCTTGACTCGAACCCTTATCTTCCGGGTTTCTCCAATTGTCTTACTGCACAGGAAAGCCTTTCCCTCACTGAAGACAACATCATATCCCTTGTCTTCTAACATCACCACAGAGATAAGATTCTTCTTCAATCCTGGAACATGCATCACTTCATTCAATACGAAGGGTTTACCAGACTCCCTCTCAAAGGAAATGGTACCGATATTGGTCGTACTGTATCTACAATCATCACCCATCTCGATGTGCACTCCAATACCTTTCTCATCCAGATCAGAAAACAAATCTCGATCTCATGTCATGTGAAAATACGCACCATTTTCCAAGAACCATACCGATCCCATCACACTTGATACCAAGCATGTAATCAGTGAAAAATCAAGCTCAAACTGCGAGGCTAAGGCCTCTCCCACTACAGATCCAGTAGCTTTCTTATTTTTCTTCTTCTGCGGACAATTTGTGGCATAATGTCCATGCTGGTGACAGTGAAAGAACTTCACCTTGGACATGTCCTGCTTCTTGCCTTTTGCACTGGAATGAGAAGCTTTCTTGTTCTTCTCCTTCTTTGCTTTGGAAGCCAAAGCACAATTTTCTTCATCAGATGCCTTTGATGAAGATCCGTCCCTGGTATTCCGCCTGATCTCCTCTTGCACAAGATTGATGCCTTTGATGAAGATCCGTCCCTGGTATTCCACCTGATCTCCTCTTGCACAAGATCAAACCAAAGTCTCTCCCATCCTGGCAATTTCTCCCAACCATTGACAGAGTCTTGATAGGAATGCCAACTCTTCAGAAGACCAAGGAGAGCCAAGCTCACCAAGTCCTCATCATCGACAGTCACCCCCACACTTCCCAGCTCATCCCGGCATTGGGTGAACTTCGTGAGATACTTGGGCATACTGTCTCCTTTCTCACACTTAATGTTTTTGAGTTTATCCTTGAGAGCCAACTTCCTCTGGTTGCTCTTCCTTTGGAATAAATCTGTTAACACTTTCCACATCAAGTATCGAGAAGCCTTTCCATGAAGGCTGGATACAATGTGATCCTTCACGCCCTCCAATAGAATCCTTCGACACTTTGCTGTCTTCTTTTGCCAAGCCTCAACTTGAGCAGCATCAGTAGGCTTTGGAACTTCAGCATCTATGAACTCCTTTAACCCATTGTCATCTAACACCACCTCCATCCTGTCTTTCCATGTAATATAATTTGAGCTGCCTTCAAGGGCATACTCTAATCACAATCCGTTGAAAGACATTTCAACTTCGACACCAAGAAAACATTGCTGCAAATTCGAATTCCACCAGCTCAAAACTCAAACGCTTATGATCTAAAACTTGTGAGAACAAAGTATTTCTCATACAGAGATTGACTGTATGGGCATTTACCAGATATCTCACCTTCTAAAAGAAGGATGAATCCAGAGGCTACTTGGCCCGATTACAGACTCTGCCTGAAGAAATAAAATGTAATCACTTACTGAATAATAGATCTGATGATCAACTTTGCTTTGATACCATGTAGAAATTTGAATAATATAACACTTATTCATAGAGATTATCCTGATTATACACTATTTGTGGAATGCATGCATAATACATA
>APFE030888057.1:0-14827 GCA_000404065.3 Pinus taeda | reverse complement strand
GTACCAAGCACGTGGTGCTTGCTTCAACCCATACAATGCTCTCTTGAGCTTGCACACATGCGACTCGCTGCTGAAGACTTCAAAGCCTTCAGGTTGCTCAATGTACACCTCCTCCTCAATGACTCCGTTGAGGAACACAGTCTTCACATCCATCTGATGAATATGCCATCCCATCTCCACTGAGAGAGCAAGAATCGTTCGTATGGAAGAATACCTTGCGACAGGTGCAAAGGTCTCCTCATAATCGATCCCCTCTATCTGTGAGAAGCCTCGAGCAAAAAATCTTGCCTTGTACTTCTCCACACTCCTGTCAACTGCTTGCTTCACTTTTTAGATCCATCTCGAACCCACCACTGATTTCCCCTCCGGTCTTGGGACAATCTCCCATGCACTATTTTTGACAATCGAATCATACTCTTCCACCATGGCATCTACCCATGCGAGATCCTCCACAGCTTCCTCGGAAGAGGATGGCTCAATCACGACACATTTGCTCACAAGAGCCATGTATCCAGTGTACTGATCAGGTTACTGTCTCTGTTTGCGTTGTGCTATAGGTGGTCCTACAACCTTCTCTGCATCTTGAGCCAGTCACTCAGCTTCTGTAGTGCGCTTTCACCCTTTGATGGTTGGCGCTGCATGAGTGGTCTCTTCCACTCCATGAACTTCATCTTGTGGCTGATCCACATTCTGAAGCTCATCCTTAGGAACTAATAGCTCCTCATCTACATGCAAGTGTGGCTCCCTCTCAAGTGAACACTTCATGGCTTTCTCCTCTTGAAATTTGATATCCCGTCGCACAACAGTCTTGCGACTGTCTGGAAAATACACACGATAGTTGTGGGGCATATCATTGTACCCCACAAATATCCCAACCTCTGTGGTCAGCTCCAGCTTCTTCCTGGCATCCTTCATCACATGCATGTAAACAAGAGAACCAAAAATCCTCAAATGGGAAATATCAGGCCTCTTACCAGAATAAGCCTCCTTGGGTGTACTCATGCCAAGTATCTTGTAAGAGGAGGCTTATTCTGGTAAGAGGCCTGATATTTCCCTTATGCATTGCAGAAGTCCTTGAACTTGCCAGAGATGAATTCACCACTATTGTCCCTCCTAAGAGCCTTCACCTTCTTCCTCGATTCCTTCTCGACCAGTGCTTTGAACTCATAGAAATTTGAGTATGTCTCTCTCTTCTTCTGCATGAAGAAGATCCAACACTTTCGAGAGAAATCATCAACAAAGATCACATAGTACTTGTGCTTTGCTGTCGAAGCTACTGAGAAAGGTCCACACACGTCTATGTGAATTCTCTCAAGGATCGTCATGGCATGACTATCCTTCTCGTGAAAGGTGGCTTTCACAAATTTTCCCAAAGTACACCCCTTGCACTGATTTTACTGTGCAAGAGTGCCTTTAGGAAGCCAAATAGAAATCTGTTGCAGTATCTTCAAGGCTCAATGGTGAAGGTGGCCCAATCTCTGGTGCCACATCTTGCCATCATCCCGGCTCACCACGTATTTTGCCTTGCATGCCATTTCTGTGCAGCCATCTACATGCAATTGATAAAGGTTCTTGACTCAAACCCCTATCTTTTGGGTTTATCCAGTTGTCTTACTGCGTAGGAAAGCCTTTCCCTTACTGAAAACAACATCATATCCCTTGTCTTCTAGCATTGCCACAGAGATAAGATTCTTCTTCAATCCTGGAACATGCATAAATTCCTTCAATACGAAGGGTTTACTAGACTCCCTCTCAAAGGAAATGGTACTGATACCGATTGCACTGTATCTACCATCATCGCCCATCTCGATGTGCACTCCAAGATCTTTCTCATTCAAATCAGAAAACAAATCTCGATCTCCTTTCATGTGAAAAGACGCACCACTATCCAAGAACCATACCGATCCCATCACACTTGATACCAAGCATGTGATCAGCGAAAAATCTAGCTCAAACTGCGAGGCTAAGGCCTATCCCACTGTAGATCCAGCAGCTTGCTTATTTTTCTTCTTCTATAGACAATTCGTGGCATAGTGTCTGTGCTAGTGACAGTGAAAGCACTTCACCTTGGACATATCCTGCTTCTTGCCTTTCGCACTGGAATGAGAAGCTTTCTTGTTCTTCCCTTTCTTTGCTTTGGCAGCCAAAGCGCAATTTTCTTCATTAGGTGCCTTTGATGAAGATCCGTCCCTAGTATTCTGCCTGATCTCCTCTTGCACAAGGTCCGACCAAAGTCTCTCCCATCCTGGCAATTTCTCCCAACCATTGACAGAGTCTTGATAGGAATGCCAACTCTTCAGAAGGCCAAGTAGAGCCAAGCTCACCAAGTCCTCATCATCGACAGTCACCCCCACACTTCCCATCTCATCCTGGCATTGGGTGAACTTCGTGAGATACTTGGGCATACTGTCGCCTTTCTCACACTTTATGTTTCTGAGTTTATCCTTGAGCGGGAACTTCCTCTGGTCGCTCTTGCTTTGGTATAGATCTGTCAATGCTTTCCACATCAAGTATGGAGTATCCTTTCCATGGAGGCTGGACACAATGTGATCCCTCACGCCCTCCAACAGAATCTTTCGACACTTTGCTGTCTTCTTTTTCCAATCTGCGACTTGAGCAACATCAGTAGGTTTTGGGACATCTGCATCTATGAACTCCTTCAACCCACTATCATCTAACACCGCCTCCATCTTGTCCTTCCATGCAATATAGTTTGAGCTGCCATCAAGGGCATACTCCAACCGCAACCCGTTGAAAGACATTTCAACTTTGACACCAAGAAAACACTGCTGCAAATTTGAATTCCACCAGCTCAAAACTCAACTTCTTCCAATCTAAAATTCATGAGAATGAAGTATTTCTTGTACATAGATCGAATATATGGGCATTCACTGGATATCTCACCTTCCAAGAGAAGGATGAATCCAGAGGCTACCTGGCCTGATTACAGACTCTGCCTGAAGAAATAAAACGTAGTCACTTCCGAACTAATAGATCTTGATGATCAATCTCGCTTGATATCTATAGAAATCTCTTCTACAAATCAACCTGCTCTGATACCATGTAGAAATTTTAGAAATTAATGACACTATTCAACCAAGATTTTCCTGATTATACACTATTGCGGAATGCATGCATATACATAATCTCATCTATGTTGATCATCAATTTAGCAGTATTCAGACACATACACATGTGCACATTGAAGCATCAATCACACATATCAACACAGTATGTACCCGGGGAAAGCATCTCACTAAAAACCCCAAACTATCTTTGTATTATATTGATTGAAATCATGTAACAGTATACAGTACAATACTAGCTCCACTGCTACACACAATACAACATAGATATGAAACAATCGCTGGCTCAAATCACCTCCACTGCTTGCCTACCTCCACTGCGCAATCCTGCATATATAATACTGAGAATGGCTGATCCATTCACGTGTTTCCCATGTGTAATCCTCATTGGCAACTCAATCCCACTGGTTGTTCAAATCACATGCACAACTATAGTCACAACTGATAGCTGTCTTGCCCTTTCACTTACCTCTAACACTTGTCTCCACTGAACTGTCCATGCACTGAGTTAACTGATGTATTCTTCAGTTACTTTATGAGTTAATAATTATTGAATTAATTAATAACTAATTCACACCACTCAAAATTAGTCTATTTTCCAGTTAGACTAACTACAACTAGTTCAACTGAGTCAAACTGAACACAACTCCATCAAATCCTGATCCAACTCCACAGAACTCAATCACTGAAGTCCTCCATGCAATAGCTCAAGTTAACCCATAGGAACCACGTATTTCCTTATGGCAGTTGCATGTGCCACATCTATAGCTCAAACTGAAGTGCTCCAACAGAATAAGATAATGTTTATAGTCCAAAATTTATTAAGGGCTAATAATATTCGACTATTCTATATTTAGACTGATAGTACCTCTGTTGTTGTCTAAAAATAGAAGTCCATCTATTTTTACCAATATGACCAACCATCCATAAACAACATCCTGCAACTCCTAGACCATGATCCATAGACTTTGTGCCAAAAATAGCCTGTGGGCCCACTTAGTGAAGGCGACTTCTTTCCACTAAGCTCCATCATCTTGTTGCAATCTCAACATCTTTTTCAGTACATGGAATATTATGCCCTTTGGACTAGTAAATGCTCCATCCACCTTCCAGAGGATTATGGATGAAACTTTTGAAGGTATGGATGTTTTCTTGAAGAAATATATTGATGATGTTCTAATTCATTATGTAGATATCCCCTCTCATATAAAGCATCTTAATATATTCTACAAGAGATTCAAAGAAAAAGGTATAGTTTTATCAGATTCAAAAACGAAGTTATTTCAGACTATGATAGATTTCTTGGGATATGTGATTCAATATGGATCATATTACATTATGCAACATAGTCTTGATTTCATAGATAAATTTCCAGACAGAATCATTAATAAAACTCAACTACAAAGATTCTTGGGTAGTTTGAATTACATCTCCAAATTTGTTAGACATTGTGCCCAAGATAGAGTTTTATTGAATAAAATATTGCAAAAAGATCCAATTCCATGGACAGAGGATTTAATAGAGGCAGTCAGAAGAATTAAAGGAAAAATTAGGAATATTTCTCCTTTAAGCACAATCAATGAAGAATGGCCTAAAACCATCATTACAGATGCCAGTGATATCAGATGGGGTGCAATTTTCTGCCAACATGATCATAATAAAAAGAAAATGGAATATGAAATTTGCCAGTATGCCTCTAGAATCTAGTCAACTACACAAAAAAATTGGTCTAGTCTAAAGAAAGAATTTAGAGCTGTCTGCCTTGGCATTGCCAAATTCAAAGATTTTATGATCTATAAACATTTTACAGTCAAAACAGATTGCCAAGCCCTTAAGTTTGCTATCCATAAATGTGACTTTGAAGATGCAACAATGGTTAGATGGATAATGACATTGGCCCAATATCATTTTGATGTAGAGTTCATTTATGGAGTTAAGAATTCCTTCACAGATCTTCTCAGCTGGGAATTTTTATAGAGAAATGATGTAAATAATATCAGATGTAACGTCATAAGAAGATTAGAAAATGATATTCACATTGAATGTGCTGATCATTCTCACACTTTGAATCTGCAGAAACCTCTACTCAATTATCAAGCAAATTGGTTTCCAATGAAAGAAATCAAATATCGGCATGGATCTGGACAACATTATTTCTCATGGGATGATCAAATGCAAAGAAATGATGAAGCTTTTGAATCTTTAAGCTTTCTTCAAGATTTGAGAAATCTTGATTTCACATTACACAAAGATGCAAATGAAAATCTAATCTACTGTGAAATCTACATTGATTGCTTCCTATTGCCACCCAACCTTCAGAACTCTGAAAATCACGAACTCCAAGAGAAAGCCTGGCATACAAGTATGTGTTTTGAAAATAAAATTAACTCATTTTTCTATAATGTGTAGTTTTCTTTTAGATATCATGGGATGCAAGTTACACAAATCGAAGAACAAGACCCCACATCTGAATGGTTTAAAGAATGGTGGAACATTTATGGTACCAGTCCTCTATGTTTTTACCCATTCTCTCTCTGGTTATTACAACTTCCTGGATTTACAGAACCACGGGCACATCAATCAGGAATTTTATACAAAAGGATTTTGGATATCAGCAATATCACCAATTATCGCATGCTTGCAGCACTCCGCGCCAATGGATCCTTTCATTGGTTTATGAATCCTTCCACCTCAGCCACTAGTATGGTGCAAATATGACAAGTGTGACACAAAATACCAAATATTGGTGAAACATTGTAACACCCGATGGGGTAAATGTGCATATAGACCAACATAATAGGAACGTAAATACAATAAACATATCAGCCATCAAAATCCATATATAAATATTAGTACATTTGCACATGACAATCAAGGGAATGAATTTTTCATTAATAATTGCAATGAACCAACCGGTGATGGGACTACCACATTCGACCCAACCATAGATTGGCTGAGCCAAGTCTCTCTTCAGCCAATCACCCCTGTGCCATATTCCAAGAATGAATGTGGGACTCATAGAACACATCAAAAACACCAATCAATGTGGATTCCACCAGAGTTCTCTGGCTACATCGTGAGGAATTTTAGTGCCTCCTAGTCTCTCAAGCTTTATCATGCATCCTTGGTCTAATCCAGGGATCACAAGGCCCTACACCAAGACATACTCTCCAGGATTTACCATGTATTCCATCCATGAATCACTAGGCCCAATAGAGAGAAAAACTACCTCTTAGCTTTATCGTATATCCCACCATTCGCCGACAAAGATTCCTAGGCCCACCGAGGTACAAAATCTGGCTTTACCGCAACCCACAGCCTGATTTAGGGGTTACTAGGCCAGTGGTTTCATGCATCCTCAGTTTGATTCGGGGACCACTACCACCATGTGTTTGTCAATTCGGAGATCCACCCCACTCAACTTATAATCCAATTCGACCATCCCCCACAAACCGCATGAGAGAACCCATCTCATCAAAGCTATCAGGAAATGGAAAGGCTAGGCTAAAAATATTGTCACACCTAGAAAGACCCATCCCATGGTAGAAAAGAAACACATGCAATCCCGTGCATGCCAAATTTAGCAAGGAAAATACACTTGCAAGTTGATACCTGCAATGAAGCCCGTTGTAGCTACTTGATCCTGCCTTTCCCTGCTTGATCCTTGCTTCCTCTTGCCTTATTTTCCTTTCTTGCTCCAATGCCAAAGTGCTCCAATAATGCTTTAAGTGTCCAAGAGTATGAGAGAGAGAGAGAGAATAATGAGAGAGCTCCAAAGCTAAACTGACAAAAGGTTCACACTGAAAGGAAGAATCTTGCCAATTGATCCTTAGAAGCCTTTTTATTAATGGGGCCTCTATTCTCTTCATTTCCATTATTTTCCTTCAATTTCCTCCTCAAATGTAACCTGTGACTTTTCACCTTCCTTTTCTCCTAACTTCCATTATTTTCATAAATAAATGTGCCAAAATACCTTTTAACCTCTTTAATGTCTTAGCCACTGCCTTTTCCAATTTCCTTAGCCATAAACAACCAAATGAACACCCCCTAGGATATCTTGCCCACCATTCAGCTTGGAATACGTGTCCCATCATCCATGGTATTTATATATTTTTACATGAAATTTTCACGTGGGTTGTTACAGAACCCTCCCCCTTGGGGGAACATCGTCCTCGGTGTTCAATGACACCTATAACCAACATGACTATTGAAACAAAATATACTGCCCATGGAGCTTTATAACACAACTCGTTGTAGTATTTACAATGAATACCCGCTCAAAAGCAAAACATCATGACAACATGACTAGATAAAAACCATACTATATATTGGATATTTATAACACAGCTCATTATGGTATTTACAATAACCACATATATACATATGCATATTTGCTCAACGAGCAAATAAAATAATATCATGTTTGCATCTGCAACAAGGGAATCCAGAGGCTCACACCTCCACCCTAAAATTAATACCAGGATTGGCCTCCTTCCCAGGAAATCCAAAACCATTGCAAAGTCAAATCTGCATCCAATGTCCAGTTCTATAATCTTGAGCCACTTGTCCTCTCAGTGAACAGTTATTGGATCATTGTTCCAAGGTGCATTCCCAATGTGCATCTAATTCCATCTGGCAATGCTAATGACCAAAAAAAATACATCCATGACCTTCCCTTCTCTGCTACACAGTCCCTCGGGAATCTGGTCACCCCTTCCATGCAGTCACTCACCTTCCAAGTTTCACTGGCACTCCTATCCTAGGAAGTCCATCCCTTAACAAGGATTCATCACATTAGAAGATACAAAAACCAAGGAATCTACCTGCCTCAACGCATCATACCGATCATAGTATGCTCATGGAAATCAATGGACACTATTGGGTACTAGTGTCCCACAATGGCCCTGCTCCTGAATACTTTACCAGCATGTTGCTACATGTTCCAATTTCTTTTGTTGTTGTTTCCAATTCTTGTAGTTGATTTTAACCACCCAATCAGGCATTTTCATGCTTCCTGTACCAAGCACATAACTTCCATTAGATTCAAAATAAATTGAAATAAATTCATGTCATACCTCATTAGTATCTGTCCAATAAGGTACATTTGTAATCCTATTCACTTCATGTCACAACAAGTCAAAGTAGCATATTTGACCAAATCAACATGTATAAAAATATCACATCAGGTTAGCTCAAAACATAACCATAAAAATCATAAATCACATGTAACCATCATAAGCCAGAATCATAATTCACATGCATAATAAAACTGAAATACAATACCGATACTTATCCTCCATCGATCCTTACTTCTACCTTTGTTCTTTCATACACACACTGAATCAATTTCCACACCTAGCAAACACCCAATGCCTTCTCCTCCACCAGGTGCACACATACGCATAGTGTTCATCACACACATACAACCACACATGCCATACAACATCATGCAACGCATGCACCTATACCTAACATACAACACAAACACCTACACCCAATGCATAACACAATACATGCACCTACACAATGCACATACATAGTACTACATGCCCTCAAAAAAACATGTATGACATGCACACAATACCACACATGCACCAGTACCATATGTACTACATGTACACAGTACCACTTGTACATTGCACCACCTACACAATGTGTGCACAACATCACATGTACACGGTGCCACCTGCACAACGTGGAAACAACACCACATGTACACTACACCATTGTACAACGTCTACACAATACCACACGTACATAGTACCACACGCACGACATGTACGCAACACCACATGTACACAGCGCCACATGCACGACATGTACATAGCAACACATGCACCCAACGCCACTTGTACAACATGTACATAGCACCACACGCACACGGAACCACTTGTACAATCATGCACACCACACCATATGCACACAATACCAATGTACCACATGCACGCAACACCACTTGTACATAGCATTGCATATCCAACATGTACATAGAATCACCTATACACAGCACTGCATATCCAACATGTGCACAACACCATATGCACACCACCAAGTATCCATCATGCACACAATACAATATGTACACAATACCACATATCCAACATGTACACTGCACCATCTATACCCAGTATTGAATGTGCAACATTCATACAACACTATTTGTACCATCATGCACATAACACTGCATAAACAACATGTACATTCACTATGTATACACGACATCGCATGTGCACGTGTCATAGATGCAACATGTACAACATATACAGTATATGTACAACAATAATGCCACACATCCGAAACCACGTTACCTCTACCAGGAAACCTTGTTTCTAGTGTCTTATCTATGCTTATCCTAGCACGTTGCATACCACACTGCTTTCACTTTGCTGATGTATCCTTCAACATTACCTGTCATAACATAAACATGGGAATAATACAAGTATACAATATCAAATCATATCCACATGATATTGACCTTGTATATTTGTCCTGACTACTCTTCCCAATTGATTCCTCGTAAGACCATGAACCTCTTCATGTTGTTCTCCTGCATAAGCAATCATTCCTCCACAAGAATGGTCCCTGACAACCATTTCAGACAGTAACATAGATACATGGATACATACATATGTTATGTTAGCGTAAAACAATCATGATCTGTCAGGCAATGACATACATACATACATACATGTATACATATCTAAACATCAACATAATCATGATCATAACAAAATTTCCAGATAACATAAGGTCAAGGTTAAGAGAAATTCCTTTATTTATGCATAGGCATTGAGAGCAATAGTTCCCATCATAGCCAAGGCATCTAACACCTCATATCGATTTACTTTACCTTTTATGGTTACCTTTCTTGTGTCTGCACTGCTACTGTCCATTTACCACAATGGACCTAACGAGTCCAACCGATTATCATAGTCCTACCTTCCGCTGCACTTACTCATGCACAAAGTTTCATCTGGGTCTTATATCATCAGTTGGGTACCACACATATCTCCCAATTTCCATCAACTTTCCTCTTTCCCAACCAATTCCCAAGACTCAAAACATAAAAAAGGAAAGACAAGAAATAAACAAGAAGAAGACAATAAAACCAATAACAACATGACTCCGCAAACAAAGTGGTATGGCCATACACATAAACAAAGCTACAAATCAAGCTCAACAATTCATAAAAGACCAAAAGCACAAGACTAACAACAAACACCATGACTCAATCCCCATGGTTCCTAGGAAAAGCTCGACCCGAGCCTTCTTCAATATTTCATGGCAACCTCTCTTACCATGCAACTCCCTACATCATGCTTTCATTAACACATAACTGTTTGCGCATAAATAAACATAACAATACACTAGTTACCTCATCTTGTTGTGTCAATCGCGTTGCTTGCAACTGAACACATCCACACCATCTCTCAAGGGACTCCAATCCTTTGACAGATCCTCCTGTAACTAAAGACTAGCTAATATACCTGTCAAATACATGTTGATGAATATAGCATGTATCCACATAATGGCAGACTAGATTAAGGTTAATAAGACTTACTATAGGCAAAGAACTCATTCATTTGGAATTAAGGTTTCCAAACATGGGCAAAGGAATTCTTTCCCAAATCCTTTCTTTGACCTTTTCCTTGCCGCAATCGAGGCTTACTATGTGTTGTCACATCACCCAACTATTAGTGATATAAACACATCAACTACTACCTTGTCAGGCTAATACCGACATGTTTCCTGCAACTTATCACGCATGTCAACCACATGTTCCAAATATCAATACAATCATATTTATCAATTTGAAATCAACTTTTACAAACAATCATGTCATAATCCATAGTCATTAGACATAATGCTACAACTATCAACTACATTCAAGTACATATCAATTGTCTCAACACATACATGTTAGTACAATCATCTTAAAACAAAATCATTTGAACACATACTCATATTAAGAAATTCATCAATCATTCAAGCACTTGCAAACATACCATGTTAAATAAATCAACTAGACACCAAACACTCAAACACCAAATATATGCCATAATCAAACAATCAAGCACCAGGTAGATGACATAGGCAAGTTCATACCTTAATGCATCTCAGGGGAGGCAATCTTGTTTGCACAATCAATCTAGGTTAGCACGATAAAACTTCACAACATATTAACATAAATCATGATATCCATAACAGTAACTTACTAGCATGTTCACATTATAAGCTCATAAGCATATGTCGTTCATACATAAAAATCACATATGTATGACCAATCTCAATTAGTATGACACCATATCACAAATATGTCAGCTCAAACCTGAGTTTCGCAACCATAATCATCAGCATAGGTTAAACTAGGTTAGCACAAACATATAACATCAATATCTTCAATGCAATGAACATAACCATCACGCATATGACCAATCCAAATTACAACATCAAGATCTCAATAAAATAACCCTAATGATCAAGTTAATAGCACATAACAATAATAAGCTATATATCATGCTCATCACAACATAAAACCTAATCGTCAAGCTAACTATCCTTGAACATACTGAACAATAATATATAACATAATCATCAATTTATCTAACATAAACAACAAAAGCAGTGCATACGGCCACATGTTACTATCACTCATGACTATCTGACACATGTGCATATAAATACACTACTCATCTAACATTTATCACCGTAACATCAAATTCATATATATAAACCTAATGTATATAACCCTAATGCATATAAAAATACTTAACTTACATACCTGCATGCCCACATGTAATACTTTTATGATGATCTGCCCTTGCCTCAAGGTCCAATGCTGCAACTTCACTTCGATGACCTACATCTCTTACTTTATCTTAGCCAAATCATTAGCATCATAATAACCAATAGTACCATGATGACCTAAATTGCATACAATGACTTCACAAGCCACGTTTGACCTAATATTCAAACTATAACCAAGACCATACATGCATAACAACTGTATATAGACATATAACACATGAGTACCAAACCATACACACATCATTCTAGCTAGAGTCTGTTAGCGCTTGAAATTTCACCTAGGCTGAGATAGACAAATCTCAAGGCTACATCAAACCATTCAGCCTCGTAGCTAGCCCTACGAGGCAGGAGAAGGCTCTCTCCGGTCAAACTCAGTAGATCTTTCAATAGGATGAGCTGACCCAATTAGGAACACTGATATTAGGCTAGTAAATTGATAAAGAGGGTTGATTTAAAATTTTTGGGGTTTTGGTGGCAATTGGAGGGAGTGCAATTCAGGGTGCGGGGATTGAGCTCAGTTTTTGCAGGGGGGGTCTTTGGGGCAAGGTAGGAGTTTGTGCTGATGCCTTTAGCTGAAATGGATGATCAAGGAAGAAAGGAGAAAAGCTAAAGAGGGCAAACAATGACTTTGAATCCTCTCTAGACAGTGGAAAACATAAACCTTAAACAAATTTAAACGCTGAGCATGGCATGCATGAATTCAAACTTTATCACTTCATTTGTTTAATAAACGGCAATAAAGAAACAGATGGAACACATAAACACACTTACAATTACAATAAGAGAACACACCATCAACACAAGAGTCCACAAGAATCCCAATGATGTCTGCAAAACCTTGGTCTTCCTTTTCCTCAAATTGCAGAGATACAAGTAAAATATACAATAGGAGCTTCTCCCTCAAGAGTCCAACCATGAAAATGAGTAAGAGAATGCATAATATAGAAGATCTAACTCCTTTCCCCACCTCTAGGGGTCGAGCTCAGCTTCCTAGGAGCTGTTTCAACAAATTCTAAACTAATCACTAGATAATAGGCAGTCAAAACAACTTGCCTCTAAAACTTAGGAAACCTATCCATGCATTAAATATTTACCATTTACATCAAGGAAACTTCCAGAAGTGTTCAAGGAGAGTAAAAGTATCTAAGTGCCATGAAAATTACACAAAAATCCATCATTTACATGCCTCAAAAGTCAACCAAGGTGAAAACAGTGTTTTGCTGGCCGAACTGGTCAAAACAGGCAAATTTCCTTGAGTGGTCGCGCCCCTCACTTTGACTGGTCGCGCGCATTGACAGCTCTGTTTGAGGGCCTTCCCGGTGTCCAAATCAGGTGCAAGATAGCTCATTGGAAAGGTATGTGAGTCTACTTTTCAACCCCATTGGAATTTCTGAATTTGGAGTTGATTTGACCCTTCAAAAGTCATTTCTCCCAAGGCAGATTTCTGTAACTCAAAAAAGGGGCAGAAAGTCAAAATTTGCATGTATTTTGAGCTTTTGGAAGCCCAAATCTTCATAAAATCTGAAACCCATCCATAGGCAAGTGTATTTTTGCATTAAAATTCCAAAAATGCAAAATTTTCCCCGTTCTGAGTTGCCCCCATGTATGGTCGCGCGCAGGGTGAGACCAGTCAAATGGCCAAAACCTGTAAAATTCCCAAAAATACCAAAAATGCGTCAAAACTCTCAAAATTTCTTGGGTTTGCTGCTAGGAGGAGGCTAAGGAGTATCATGGTGAGTGAGAGAGGCCTCAGCCAAGATACGGAGCGGGTTGGTCTTCTTCCTCCCGTTGACAGCCTCGATCAACCTCCTTTGAAGAATCTTCATCCTTGCCTTACAAACATGCATCCTTGCCCAATAATGATTCTTCATGTACTTTAGCAGCTTCTTTTCTTGGTTGGCCTTTGCCAACAGCCTCTCTAAGTGTGTATTCACCTGGATAAGCATGGATTCCCTCTCCTTGGGCAGCAAGTCACCGGGCCTCCTACGGTTGATGACTCGATCACTTCGAATCCTCCACAGCTCATCCAACTCTTTCTTATCCTCAAGTTACTTGTTGCGCTGCTCAAGATAGTTTATTGTCCATTGGGCCATGTTGAGCTTCTGTTGTAACAAGCAGTTTTCTGCCTCTCTCTGTCGGATGATCTCATGCAAATCTGAAGTGGGGGAGCGAGCATCAAGATCAATGATGTCAACCTGTGTGTCACCGGCTCTCTCCTTCTCTACCATGGGCTGTTTGCCCTCCCGTACTGCTGATGGAGAACACGAGGCCTCTTCCACCTGGTGTGGAGATAACACTTGCTGACCTGTAAATGATGATGGTGAGACCCCTTCCACCTGCTGTGGAGAAAGTACTCGCCGAGCTGCTGCAAACAAGGCCCTCGGGCCTTTCTGGTATGTAAGCTGTGGTGAGGAAGCAACATGTCTCGGAACAGTGATCTCAGGCTGGTGTGAAGGACCTCCCTCCTCATAAATAGCCTCTGGCTCTGGCTGTAGTGGCCCTGCAAAGAACTCATAAGAAATGAAGTCTGCCCATGGAATGCCCTGCTGACTCAACTGATGGGAAACAATGAGCTGGATGAGACCATGATGGAACAAACTCCTATACTGCTGAGCTGGGACCGCCTCTGAAACACGGACACCATCCTCTGAATGTCCTGGAAGAAGAAAACCGGGATGTTCATCATCCTCACTCGGGTAAAGTGCATCAACAGGCGAATGTGATAAGAGAAGACCTATGAAAATCTCCCCTCACATGTGAAGTAATGCATGATAAGCTGCATGATCGGAGCATACTCCCCCCAGAGGAATCTGAAAGGAAAGACCCCCGACAAGTGGCTCATGAATGCTGGCCTAACATATGGCTCAAAATAAACATAATCTAGCATTTTGCGCTTGGGCCACACCTCACCCACATTTGGTATCCCGGTAGCC
>APFE030888052.1:0-19737 GCA_000404065.3 Pinus taeda | reverse complement strand
AGGGAAGTTAGTTCTGGTTTGCTTCCCAAACTGACATGATTTGCATATGGTGTTGTCTGGAATTTTGATGTTTGGAAGACCACGAACTGCCTGATACTTGCATGCTTTCCTTATTTGTGAAAAGATTAGATGCCCCAACCTCTGATGCCATAACCAGTGTTCATCATTCTTGCTCAAATAACATTGTTGTTCTCCTTCTTCAAATATCTATAGATTATTTGGAGTTCTTTTGCCTTTGATAACTATTTCTCCTGTATCAAGATCACGAACACTACACCCATCTGATCGAAATATCACCTCGGTTCCATTATCGTACATCTAACTGACACTCAATAGATTATGCTTCAAGACATCAACATATAAAACATTTCCAGCTTTGGCATCCTCTTTCAACTGAGCAATGCATTTTCCTTTTATGGCTGCCAGAGTATCATTTCCAAAAGAAACTTTCTTTCCCTTTTCTAAATCAGTATATGATTCAATTTTTCTTTATCACCTGTCATATGCTTCGAACATCTGTTGTCGATGTACCATTGATTTTCCTGTCCATCCGCATATATAGCTATCCCACATCTTTCTGGTTGCGGTTCCTTCATTCTCCATGTTTTGGCACTTGAGGTTTGTTCCTTCTGAGTTGTCTTCCAAAACCTGCTCCTGCATTCAGAATCTTCATGACCAAAATTATTACAAATAGAACATTCAATTTCACTTTCAAGGGTGGAGAAGTTGTTATATGTCCTCTTCGTGATTGCAGGCATACTTCTTTGTTTTTTAGCTTCTCTAGTCATGATTGTCTTATAGGCAACACATTGAGCTACTTTGTGACCAAAGTTATGGCAAGAAAAACATTGGCCATTGAAGAAATTTCTTTGACTATCATCCAACTGATTGTAATTTCTACTACCATCCATTCTTGAAGAAAATTGGGAAGATTTTACCTGTGGCTGGTTGTAGCTTATGTTTGTCCTTAAGGTAGCATGCCCCCAATTTTCCTGATAGTCTTTGTTCGTCCTTAAGGAAGACTGTCCCTGATTTACCTGATGATTTCTATTAGGCCTTTGCTCACTCCTTGTTGCATCAAGATAACTTTTAGAGGTGGAAGCTTGAGATGCTTCACCATTACACCCCAGACCTGTCTTGATTAGAGGGGATCGCTACACACTGATAATCTCATCCAGAGTTTCAGATATTTTAACAAATTTAAGATTAAGGGCCTTTGTTTTCTCAATTTCTTTTCTAAGGCCAACAATTTCACATTCTAATCTCTCAAGAGATTTCTCTTTTTCATCAAGTTGAATTTGCAGAGTATCAATGATCTTATTCCTTTCTTCTAAACATCTTTTGAGTCTAGAAATTTCTTCATAAAATCCATCCATATATATAGCATCCATGTAATCCTCATCTTCAAAAGCCATTAAAAGTTTATAGTGATTACCTCATTCATCTTCATCGCTATTTGATAGTCCATCACTATCTTCATGAGTGTAATAACTTTTCTTATTTGCATTCTGTTTCTTGTACCTTCTAAAAGGTTCCTTCCCTTTGTTAATCTTATCCTTGTGAGGACATTTGGCAGCATAGTGTCCTACTCTTCCACAAGCAAAGAATTTGAATGGTAACTTACCTCGGAATCGTCCAGTGCCCCGTTGAAGATTTTTGACAAAATTTGATTCTTCTTCTTCTTCTGTTATGTGTCCAGACTCATAGTAGTCTCCTTTGCCAGATGCTTTGAGGGTAGCTTCTCTCCTATGTGATGGTCCTCCTTTCCTCATCTCATAAGCAATTAGAATTCCATGCAGCTGTGACATTTTAAGGTTTTGAAGATTCTCTTTTTCTTCTATTGCAGAAACTTTAGATTCAAACCTAGGGGACAAAGATCTTAGAACTTTTTCAACTACAATAGCTTCCTTTACTTCTTCACCCAAATTTTTCATACAATTAACAATCTCATCTACACGAAGAAAATAGTTAGCCACACTTTCATCATTGTACATTCTGAGATTTTCATACTAAATTCTAAGGGTTTGAAGTTTTGCTCATTTTACCTGATCATCTACTTCATAGCTCAGAACAATCTTGTCCCATATTTCCTTAGCAGATTTATACTGCATGACTTTGACAAATTCAAATTGTGATAGACATCCCAATAGAGTATTGACCGCCTTTGCATTCATTTCATATTTCTTCTTCTCAGCCGGATCTGTGGGAGTTGATGCTGGAAAAGTATACCATGTATCTATGATATCCCAGACTTCAGTATCCAGAGATTGAAGATAGGCAGTAACTCTTACCTTCCAGTACACGAAGTTTGTCCCATCAAAAACCAGTGGCCTGATTGATGCTTCCCTCTCGTAGTTGCTCATGATGAAAGATCTTCCTTCAAGCGATAAAGCTCCTTCAGAAGGACCTGCTCTGATACCAATTGTTGGAAATAATACTGAGAGGGGGGGTGAATCAGTATTATTAGGTCAAATATTCCTTTTCTAAAACCAATTTGTATACACTACTTCAGTCCATTAAAGCCGCGTATATATGCAACTATTTAGAAGGAAAAACGTGTATACAAAGCAAACTTTTAATTTACTTTAACTTTCTAATGATGATTGTTAATCTGTGATGCAGAATCAAATAACCAGTAAAACAGAGCAGAAAGACAATCACACATAAGAACACAAGATATAAGGTGGAAACCCAATGTGGGTGAAAACCACCTGCTGCAATTCGTCTCTATCTTTCTTTAATTAGAAACTTCTGTTTACAATGCACTGGTGCAGTCCTTTACCAGTACGCAGGCTGCAACCTGCAGAGAGCTACAACTCTCTCTCGTTTTCCAGCTTCTCCTGGAAGGGAGCTACAGCCCCCTTTGCTCTTGCACTAGCCAAGATACTAGTATGTAGGTGCTGGCCTACAGAAGGCTACAACCTTCTCTTTCTTCCAGGGACCACGTTTCATAAATTTTCAGACTGGATCCATGAACATTAATCAATCATCAAGAATTTCTTCATCAACCAATCACCTTTCACCAATTAGATCTGAATCAAGTAGATATCTCTCTGACCGCTGTACCCAAGACACAGTAGCAGTAACCACACACCAAAACAAAACCCAAAACACAGCAGTAGTGAACAGAAGCAACAATATCATAGATTAAAACATATACGCTACTTTATCAGCCTGAAACATGCGTGCATACGCTTCTGCGTATTAAACAACCTGCGTATACACGCTTTTACTTTACTGGACCTGCGTGTATATGCGTCTTCACTTCACTGAACCTGCGTACAGATCTATAAAGGATAATTCACTCTTTCAGATATTCAATCACTAATTAACCCAGATTATCAGAAATATAGATCAAGAAAGTGCCACGTCTAGCAGACCAAAACATACAAAGATACTATCATTCAAGCTTAAAGATTATGACCCATGAATAGATCTTATCCTTCTTTTGCGCTTAGGTTCCTCCTTCATTCAGATCCAGATCTGCATCACAACCCAATTACCAATATACCAGCTCTAGTACTTTATCAGATATTCAATAATAATATGGATAATCCTTTGCCACATGATCTCCTTCCTCTTTTATAGTCTTAGACCTTCCTCAATACCATGGTCCAAAACCATAACATTTCAATACCATGAACCCAAAACTAGGGATCAACACATATGACGAGACGCCATGGTCCAAAACATAGGTTCAAATCCCAAGGACTAACTACCATGGACCAAAAGTATGATCCCCAACATATACACGCTTTTTAAACGTATAACCCGTGTGTATACGCATCTTTGTTTAGATGAACCTGCGTATATGTCTTTTTCTTCTCTTTGAGTGCCTAAACTGAGATCTGTTACCAAAGAGAGTTGCCACCAAGGACAACACCTGTACCATAGCTTCAAAGTTGTGCCATAATGCCAACAGAAATATCAAATAGCTAGCAAGATGGTTCACTACAAAGATGCTCCCTATGAATCCGAAGAACAGTATGGTGTTGGGAACCCTTCTGATTTCACAATTACACGGAGAATGTTAATGGCATGGATAAGGATTTATAAGGAATATAATGATAGAATCATACAGGCATAGGAGAAAAAAGTAGAGGTAAATGCAGTAATACTTCAGAATTTATCAGATTCGTAATGATAAGGACCATGTTGGATCAGCTATGAGTAGGAGGATAGAACTAATAGGGCATATGGTAGTCGGTCTCGTGGTGGTCACAGGTCAGATAAAGATGACATAATTAGGGATGGCAGATGGTTAGACACTCTGAGTAGGAGAAGGGATAAACACATGTATGATTCTAGTTCTGATTTAGGTAAGCACCATGTTCATCATCGGTATCATCCTTATAGGAAAAGTGATAGGGGATATTTATAGGATAAGTTTAAGAAAGTGAAGCCACCAAAATTTGATGGAGAGACAAAGAAACCATAGGATGCAGAGGTATGGTTTCTTGGGATGCGGAAATTCTTCAGGTTGCATGACTATTTAGAGAACATGAAAGCTAGAGTGGCTACATTTAGTCTCAAAGGTAAATCAAACATTTGGTGGGAAGATGTGAAGAATGTCAGATGCATTCATGAGGAGGATTTGACTTGGAGTGACTTTGAGTGACTATTCAAGAATAAGTACTTGTTAGAGAGATACTTTGATGACAGGGAAAAAGAATTTTATGAGCTAAAGATGGGATCTATGACAGATGATGAGTACACTAGTAGGTTATTGGAGTTACTAAGGTGTGTGCCTTATCTCATAGAGGAAAAGGCAAATATTTAGAGGTTCATTAGTGGGTTACTGGTTGTATTTAAAGATATAATTGAGTTCGATGAGCCTAGATCATTGGAGGAGGCCATTCATAAGTTAAGGCATTGCTATGAACAATCAACGTGCACCAAGACTAAGCTAGACTGGAGAGGTAATGCAAAGAACAAAGGAAAATGGGGTAGAAAGAGAGGAAGATCTTAGGATATAGGTAACAAGGAGAATGTCGTACCACCTAATAAGCTCAATGCATCAGATAGAGGAGAGGAATTCTGATAATGATAATAGAACAAGGTGACATGCTGGAAACCTATAGAGTGTTGGATTTGTGGCAAGCATCATCGCAAGAGATATTTCATGCATAATCAAGGTGGCAAACCTCAGATATGCAATGGATAGCAGGCACAGATAGTTGGGTGTGTTGGTCATAGTATTTTGTGTATCTATGCAACATTGGATAACAAACATGTAAAGCATCATACATCTATCATTGAGATGGATAGTAATATTTGTGATCAATTTATTTCTATTTTGATTGACCCTGGATCTAATTATAGCTATGTTAGTCCCAACTTGGTGGAAAAGTGTGGTTTGAGTGAGGAATTGCATGCAAAGTCTTTATTAGTATAGTTGGCTACAGGTACAAAGAAACAAGTTCATCATTAGGTAAGAGCTTGTGGATTTGAGTTGAATGGTATTCCTACCACAACACATTTGAATGTATTACCATTGGGTTCATACAATATGTTGTTGGGTATGGACTAGTTGTATCTCCATAGAACCAAGGTAAACTACTATGACAAATCCACTGAGTGTGTTGATGACAATGGAGAACCAACAGTCTTACAGGGTAAGAAGAAATCTACATCAGTTAGGATGGTGGAAACTATGCAAGAAAAGTGTAGTTGCAGGAAAGGGTGTAAATTATTTGTAGTTCACATTAGTATTGATAAGGGTAAGGAAGTTGAGGATATAGATGTGTTGAGAAGGTATCCATTTTTACAACAGTTCAAGGATGTATTTCCTGAGGACATTACAAAGCATCCACCTCATATGGAGGTAGACTTTTCAATTGAGTTAGTGCTAGGGGAAGCTCCAGCATCAAAATCACCTTGTAGGATGAGCAGAGTTGAGTTAGTTGAGTTAAAATTACACCTAAAGGAAATTTTGGACAAGGGATACATTAGGAAAAGTGTATCACCATGGGGTGCACCAACAATGTTTCTAATTAAGAAATATGGAACACTTAGATTATGTATTTATTACAAGAATTTAAAAAAAGTGACTATCAAGAATAGGTACCCTTTGTCTAGGATTGACGACTTGTTCAATCAACTAAAGGGAGTAGTAGTTTTCTTGAAGATTGACTTGAAATTTTGATATCACCAGGTATGCATCAAAGATGAGGAAATTTACAAGACTGCATTTCGGATTAGGTATGGGCATTATTAGTTTGTTGTAGTTCTATTTGGCTTAATTAAGGCTCCATCTACATTTATGTGTTTGATGAATAGTTTTTCGTGTCCATATTTGGATAAGTTTGTTATTATGTTCATTGATGATATACTGGTATATTCTAAAATGAGGAAGAACATGCCAAGTACTTAGAAGTAGTGTTGAGGTTGTTGAGGGTGTTGAGGTTGTCATAGGGTTTAGTTTCTTTCATACTATGGTACATTACCTGGGGCATGTTGTCACCAAGGAGGGAATTTCAGTAGATCAAGAGAGGATAAGGGCCATCATGGAGTGGGTAGCTCCTAAAAATGTGGATGAGGTGAGATCCTTCATGGGTTTAGCAGGCTACTACAGGAGGTTCATCAAGAACTTCTCGCAGATTTCTTATCATATCACATCATTGAAAAGGAAAGGTAATAAGTTTGAATGGACTAAGGAGTGTGAGGCTATATTGAGAAACTTAAGTAGTTGTTCACACATGCAAAAGTGTTATAGATTTCAAATCCATACAAATAATTTGTAGTATGCATAGATGCTTGTAAGAGAGGACTTGGTGGAGTCCTTATGCGTGATGGACAGGTGGTATGCTATGAGTCCCAAAAACTAAATTAGCATGAACAGAACTACCCCACACATGATTTGGAGTTAGCAATGATCATACATGCATTGAAGATGTGGAGACACTATCATATTGGTAGAAGGTTTGTACTCATGAGTGATCACAATCGCTTGACATATTTGTTTGACCAACAAAATCTGAGTGCTAGGCAGGCTTGGAGGTTGGCCATGATCATTGAGTTTGATTTCGAAATCAGGTACATCAAAGTTAAAGAGAACACAGTTGTAGATGCTCTCAGAAGACAGGTACATATAAATCACTTGGCAGCTATGAGCTCATATGGGACAAACTTACAGGATAAAATCTTGCAGAGAGGTTAGCAGGATGTAAGGTAAATGGATATTGTGCATAGGTTACAGCAGGATGTTGGTACATGTATAGGTGTAAGTAAAGGTACAGGTGTAGGTGCACAGAGTATGGATTATTGTCTTACAACATATGGGTTCATCAGGTTCTGAGACAAGATATATGTACCTAATAATGGTGAGCTCAAGAAGGTGATCTTGAGGGAGTTTCATGCAAAACCTTATTTAGGTCACCGAGGTTCTCAGAAGACATTAACTGCAGTGAAGAGATATCATTATTGGTTGAATCTGAAGAGGGATGTACCAGAGTTTGATGCTAGATGTTTTGATTGTCAGTGAATGAAAGAAGAATGTAAACATCCTAGTGTACTGCTACAGCCGATTATGATTCTTTAGTGGACATGGGAAGTCATTGCCATGGAATTCATCATAGGGTTGTCAAAGACAATGAGACAACATGATTCCATTATGGTTATTGTGGACAGGTGGATGGAAGGTTGCACATTTCATTTGGTGAAGTCTACATTCTCAGCTAGCACTGTAGCCCAGGTATTCATCTGAAATGTAGTCAGATTGAACAGTGTTCTGAAGAAGATTGTGTCAGACAGGGATGTGAAATTCACTTCCAAGTTTTGGAAGGATTTATTTGTAGGTTTGGGCATAGAGTTGGCCTTCAGTATGGTTTATCATCTGCAGAAAAAATGGACAGATAGAGAGGGTCAATAGGATATTGGAGGAAATGTTGAGGATGTATGTGATGCATCAATAGTGAAAGTGAGAAGAGTACCTTCCATTGGTAGAGTTTGCATACAACAATGGATATCAGGAATCTTTGAGAATGAGTCATTTTGAGGCATTAGATGGGCAAATTTGCAACACTCCCATTAGTTGGATTGATCTGGCGAACAAGGCATTGATTGGACTAGATATGTTGGCAGACATGGAATAGGAAATGCAGGTGATCAAGAAGAATCTAAAGGCAGCACAGGATAGGCATAAAAACTTTGTAGATCATAACAGGTTGTTCAAGGAGTTCTATGTTGGGGAACATGCATACTTGCACATCAAATCGAAGAAGAGCTCCTTGCAGATTGGATCATATGCCAAGATGGCACCACAATTTCATGGACCCTTCAGTATCGTTGAGAGGATTGGTCTAGTAGACTATCAACTTGCACTGCCTCCAATAGTGAAATTCCATGATGTTTTCCATGTATCTTTTCTTAAGAAGTATGTTAAGGATGTTGATCATGTGATTGACTAGTCTGTATTGTAGGCTGAACCAAATGGAGAATTCCAGCCAAAGCCTCATTTTATATTCCAAAAAAAGGTGCTCATGCTTCAGAATCAAGAAATCGAGCGAGTTAAGGTGTAATTGAAGCACTTTTGTCTCAATGAAGCAACATGGGAGATGGTAGATTAGATTCTGACTATGTATCCTTGTTTTTTGGTTGAGGTAAAGCCATTTGTGCTTGGCATTTTGGTATATGCTTTGGTATATGTTTTGATGATGTTGGTTTATGTACATATGTATATGGATGTAAATACCATCATGAGCTATGTTATAAAGCTCCATTGATAGTATATATATTTTTCTTACAAAAGTTTTGTGGTTATAGGTATTGTTGAACACCGAGGACGATGTTCCCCCAAGGGTGGCAGCTCTGTAATAGCCCTGGTGAAATTTCAATGTAATAAAAGTAAATAAAGGAAAAATAATAACCACGGATGATGGAACACTTATTCCAAGTTGAGTGTTGGGAAGAATCCTAGTGAGGGGGATCACTTGTGATTGGTTATGGCTAAGGAAATTGAAAAAGGAAATGGCTAAGGATTTGGAAAGGTAAAATGGAATTTTTGGCACAATTATTTATGAAAATAATGGAAATTAGGAGAAAAGGGAGGTGAAAGGTGACAAGTTGCGGTGAGGAGGAAAATGAAGGAAAATAATGGAAAATGAAGAAAATAGAGGCCTCATTCATAAAATGGCTTCTAAGGATCAGTTGGTAACCTATTATCAGTTCAATTTTGGAGCTTTCTCATTATTCTCTCTCTCTCATACTCTTGGAGACAACGTTTTCTTGGAGCACTCTTGGTGGGTGTGGCATACTTAGATTCTTAGAGAAAAAAGGAAAGGAAGAGAAAGAAAGCACAAGAAGGCATCAGGATCGGAAACTACATCAAATTTTCTTATAGGTACTGAGTTGCATGTATTTTTTCTTCACTAGTTTTGGCATGCATGTGGTTTCTTGGTTGTGATATGTCATTGGCATGGAGGATTTCCTGGATTTCCTAGACTTATCATTTCCTAGATAGCCATGATAAATGTGGGCTTACTTTCATTATTTATTTTTGGTTGGCTCTCATGGTTCCTTAGCTTGGGTTGAGTTATTAGTTCTTGGAAGCCCTATAACAACTTGGGTTGAGTTACTACACCTAGAAGCCTTGGTTAGACAAATGCTCTGGAATCCCTTGGTGGGTTTAGTTACTAGTCTTGGAAGCCTTGGTTAGACAAACACTCTGGAAGCCCGATGATCGTTGTGGGTTGAGTTACCATTCCTAGAAGCCTTGGTTGGAACAAATGCTCTGGAAGCCCTGGAAAGCTTAGATGGGTACAATTCTGATGATGGTTTTGTGATGTCTAGCCATGAGGTGGAATCATTGTTTGATTGGTTGAGGTCGATGGCCTCTAGAATCCCTGGATAAGTTTTGATTGATGTGTTGTACTAGATCCCACATTCATGCTTGTAATATAGTAAGGGGATGAATGACTGAAGAGAGATTTGGCTCAGCCATTCTATGGTCAGGTGGAACATGGAAGTCCCATCACAGGATTAGATTTTTCATCATTAATTAAAGGTTATTTCTCCTGGTATTTATATGAGTATTATGGTGGATCATATGTCGTGAATATGGTTTTGGTTTCATTGATATTTTTGTCCCTATTATGTTGGTTATGTATATTTTTTATGATAGCAGCCATGTGTGGATCTCATCATGTTTTTACTTGTAATTGAATGATCAGTGTATCTATGACCTAATGGATGGAATGGCGATTGAAGTGTTGAGGCATCAATGGTTCTTAGCGATTCTCAGCTAAGTATGAGACCCCTATGCTCAAAAATGTTATTTACACCTGTAAATTACATATTCGTGATATGTGTTGACGAAATGCCTATCATGGCTAGTAGGGGTCTAGTTAAAGTATTGAACAAGTATTTTCTTTTGTGCTATCATTTCCACGTTATTTTACTGATTTGAAGACATGGTTAAATTCTGAGTAGTGACCTGGGCTCTGGGCCTAAAAAAGTGGCTCAAATGTCGAAGTCACTGGAATAGCACTGATAGTTTTGGTCTTTGGTCCCTAGCATGCAAGCTTGTGAGAGCGACTTTGGGTTTCTGGTCGCCCTCATTCTTATAGCATTGGAGCGATTGAGGCTTAAGTTTTCAACAAGGTCAGTGACACTCCAAGGCGAGTTGTTTAAAGTATTGGACTAGTTCCTGAGGATCCTGTAGCTGATAATTAATGTCTGTATGGTGTGTTTTCGTCACTTCCACTTCCTTAATGTGACTTAGGACATTGAATCATATCATAGTGGTCCCTCGTCTCATGTTTACCCTGGCTAGAAAACTGCTTAGGTAGATGTGGGAGGAGGGTGTTACAATAGCTAGATGGTTTATTGCAATTAGTGTAGTTTCCTTTGTACAAGTAGCATAATTCTTGTGTTCGTTCATGGATTGATTCAGTAGCATTTACAAGTTTAGTCTAAAAGAATTTACTTTTTTTTATACTATGAATAGATTTTGAAACAAGCTTTTAGTATTTAATCTCCCTTAGTTCAGTAGAATAATGGTATTGGATCCCTAATGATCAAATGACCTAGTTGAGGGAGGCATGAGTAGAATTCCATCCATTGTGTATATAGGATTGCCACCTCGAAGTTTGTACGAACCTCAGTTTGATAAATAGAGTTGATGAGGCTTCGAGAGTTGTAGCATTCTTGGTGTAATACGAGGGCTCGCCACTTTTTGGCGATGTTGTTGGGGAGGTGCCTAGGTAGATGTTAGTTTTGATTTTCTTTCTGTTTTGCATTCAATTTAAAAAAAACTCATATAAAAGAAAAAGGTTTTATTTCATGCCCTATAGGAGTAGAGACAATCTAGGAAAATTCTTTCCAAACACCATCAAACCATCAAACAATCAACCTTCACTCTTCTTCGGTGATTGTCAACTTCCCTCTCTGACTACAGGGGAGATAGAAGACCCCTTAGGTGAAAAACATGAGATCTTTGAAGAAACTATTGGAGAAGAAGAAGAACCCATTCAACATACCCACACCATGGATGAAAATAGGAATGTGAATGTTTTCCCTATCAAAGAAACTAATGTAGATGCCAGAATGAAGAATATAAGCCCTACTTCCCTTCCTCACTTCCATGGCTTAACCTCTGAGGACCTTGATACTTTTATGTTTGAGTTTATTGTTGTTTGTAGAACTTATGACTAAACTTTTAATGGCTAGAAGTTGAATTTATTCCCATCTACCCTTAAGGATGCAACCTTGTGCTGATTTATGGGTCTACTTGGGGATAGTGTCACTACCTGGGTCAGATGCAGCAAGCCTTTAACAAAAAGTATAGGGACTATTGTAGGTCCAAAGAAACCAAAGAGGAAATATTTAGAGCGACTCTCGGACCTGATGAATTCCTAGAAGGCTATATGGAAAGATTCTGGCTCAGTTATAGGAGAGCCAAATGCACCCTTGATCCTGAATCACTCAAGTTAGTCCTTCTCTAAGGAATTAGAGAGGACATGCTAGAAACCATCAACATGCTATCTAGGGGAGAATTTTATTAGTCACCCTATGAAGACATGAAAACAATGTTCAAAAACCATTCTAATGCTGCTAGGAAGAAGGGTAGGGCTAGTCAAGCTTTGGTCGGTTCCTCTCCCTCCAAAACATCCATCAAAAATGAAATTGGAAACATATTGGAGGACTTTAAAAGTGAAATGATGCATACCTTTTCTTTGAAAATGGATACAATGAAAATCAAGAGGATACTAGAGGAAGCAGAAAGGGCGTTAGCCATATTTTTCCCTAAATACACTAGATGGCACCCCAAAAATGAATGTCCATTAAATGTTATAGAGGTATGCTCAGTCCGTGAGGAAAACCATGCCACAGATAAGTGTCCTTATTTTCTTGGATTGAAACTTTTATACCAAGGCGTAGAAGGTGAGGTTGAGCAACTGTGTTTCTTCAATCAAAGGAGGCCTCAAAGACCTCAGCCATAGCAGGAGGGCAAGAAAAGTGCATCCTACTCTTATTACCATCCCCACCAGAATGCACCATTTCCACCAATGTACTCTTCCACTCATCCATCATGGTCCACACCTCCTTCTTGTCCTTATGCACCTCAGTATCCTCCCCAACTTGTTAGTCAATCATTTCAGCCATATGCTTCTCCACATCCTCAGTGGAATAAACCATCACAAGGTTGGACACCTCAACTCAACCAACCCCCTACTTTACTACCTCCACCTCCATCTCATCCACAAACCACTCATCCTACTCCACCCAAGAAACCTTAGATGCATTCTCAACCCTATATGAACCCAAATAACAAGCAGGCATAACAGGTCTCTAGTGGAGAGACATCTTACCCTACTTATGCTGTGGAGATTCAAGAAATCAACCTCGAGTCTAGAAGAGTGCTCCCAGATAACCAACCTCCATCACCACCTTAGGAGCTTGAAGAGGAAAAGGAAGAGACTAACCCTCAAGTAAATCCACCTCCTTTTCTTAAGAGATTGATCCATTCTAACCAACACCCAGAAGAGACTGAACTTCTAGGAGAATTGAAGAATCTGTGTTAAAATTCCCCTCGTCCAAGCTACCAAGGATGTTCCCATATACAATAAGCTTATAAAAGAGAAATTTTTCAAGAATCTTGGGAGGAGAAATAAAGACACCCCCACCATCAATGTTATTGGTCAATTATCAGATTTGATGGTAGGGAGAGTGATTTTCCCAAAATATCTAGACCTTGAAAGTCTTGTGGTAGATGTATATGTTAGAAAATTATATATTACAGAGCAATGGAACACATAAAATTTATTGCAGAAATATAAACACAGAAAATGTATAAAACAAGAGAGACATAGATATACGTGGTTCACCCAATTTGGGCTACGTCCATGAAGAAACAACTAGTCCTTCCTTTTATATTATCTAGTGAACTAAAGAGATACAACCTACAGCAGATCCGTTGTAATTCCATCTTCTCTCTTGCTCAATCTTCTCTCACTTCTAGATCAGAATACTGATATGTACATAGAAGCAATACAATTCCCTCATATATAGTGAGGGGTTTCCTTCTAGGGAAAAAAAACCTAAATTAAACAAAACTTCTACCATCAAATCTCTGCCTAATGAACAACCTAGATTGACTATGAAATTACAACATTTTACAAGGAAATTTTACATTTATTTTTAGCTTCAGGGGTGCTTCCCCTGATCCACCAACCAGGGGGTGTTCCCAAAGGTCGCAGCTACCCCCCTGGACTTGTAGGTTTTAACCCCATACAGAAATTACTTGCATATGAATTATAAAACATAGAAAATAAACAATGCGATAGAATAACACATAAACACATATAAACAGAGATTTTCCCCTGGGTCCAAAAATTGGGACTACCAGCTTGATTTTTCATTATATTCCTTTCAATGTTACAATACATATTTATATATGCCAAAGCATCCAATACCATGGACCAAAAACCCATCACATCCAAAACCATATGCAAACAATCATGCAGAAAACCATAGGTAGGTCCGCCCGACCTAATATAGAGTCCAAAAACAAAATTCCATAGAGTGGGGTTACCTGCACCCCTAAAACCACCTGTGACCCCCCCGCTATGCAATCAACGCAACGAAGGGGGGCCTCTGCCCCCCCTCTAACCCCCTGGTTAACTATGTGGGCTAGTCATGGAAAGAATATAACACAACCCAACAGGACCCCCACTGTAGCGAATATTTTATGAGTGGCATTGCCGCCCCATTATGAACTGGGGTCTAATGTGGTGATACCTTTGAATACAAAACATAATCAATCTCCACACCCAACAATCTCCCACTTGGAGACTAATTATAGCAACTCCACCGCTGCTTCATTTGACGTACAATGACTCCACTTTGGACCTCGTTGTTTCTCATATTCTTCATCATACTTGAAGACCAACTGAAACTAAGCAGATTCTCAGTTTCTCCCTGGTTATAACTTTTGTTAACATATCTACAAGATTCTGGCTAGTGTGTATCTTTTCTAGCTTCAATTGTTCGTCTTCAAATGCTGGCCATATGAAATGGTACTTTGAGACAATGTTAATTTGTGATTCTTCTTGTCTCTAGTTATTCTCATACAAAGGATTTGTTTTGTAGTACCCAAATCCTTCATTGCAAATGAGTTCGCCAATTTTCTTTTGAGCACATTTATTTACTGCATGTTAGAACCTTCAACAAGCATGTCATCTATATGCAATAACAATATAATATAGCTTCCATCATTTTTCCTTTTGATATAAACACAATGATCAGAGTGACATCTAGTATAACCTTGTTCAGACATAAACCTGTCAAATTTTAGATACCACTGCCTTGGATCCTATTTTAAGCCATACAAGCTCTTCTTCAACCTACACACTAGTTTTTTCTTCCCTTTTACCTCATATCCTTTTGGTTGCTGCATATATATCTCTTCCTCCAAATCCCCATGGAGAAAGGATCTTTACATCTAACTTCTCAAGATGCAAATCTTCAGCTACTACTAGATCTAAAATAGTTCTGATTGAAGTCATTTTAAAAACAGGAGAAAACATCTCAATAAAGTCTATACTCTTTTTCTCTGCAAACCCTTTCACCATAAGTCTAGCTTTATAGCTTTTTCTACCTCCATATTCTTCCTTCAACTTGTAAACCCATTTATTTTGCAATGTTGTTTTACTTGCAGAAACCTGACTAAGTCCCAAGTCTGGTTATGTGCTAAGGAGTCCATCTCTTCTTTCATGGCTTGCTCCCACTTCTTCCTGGTTTCTACCTGTATTGCTTCTTCATAACATTCTGGTTCACTAGAATCAGTCAACAATACATAATATTATGAAGGAGAGTATCATTCAGGGGGTGTACCTATCCGAGTAGATCTTCTAACACCACTTTCAGGTGTTTGAGGTGCTTTTTGCTATTGTGGTTGTTGTTTTGGCCATTGATCATTATGATTTTCATGCACCATCACTTTTTCTTTGATCTCATCAAGCACTATGTATTCTCTGTTTTATTTTTCTTGTTACTTTTCCTACAACTGATCCTTATACAAAGCCTTTTCATTGAATATGACATCTCTGCTCCTAACGATTTTGTGTTTTTCATAATCATAAAAGTGATAACCAAAATCATTAACACCATATCCAATAAAAGTACATTTCTTTGATTTTGCCTCAAGCTTTGTTCTATTTTCTTTATTAATGTGGACAAAGGCTTCACAACCAAAAGTTTTTAAAAATGAGTAGTTTACCTTTTTACCTGTCCATGCCTCATCTGGAATACCACCATCCAAGGAACTTGAAGGCCCTTTTTTTATTAGATAAATAGTAGTATCTACAACATCTGGCCAAAATTGTAAAGGCAATCCTGCATGCAATCTCATGCACCTTGCACGCTCCATGATTGTCTTGTTCATCCTTTTTGACACACCTTTTACTTGTGGTGTTCTTGGAACTATCTTCTCTCTGTGAATTCCATTCTCTGAATAGTACCTATCAAACTCTTTGCTGCAATATTCACCTCCATTGTCTGATCTGAGACACTTCAACCTTTTTCTTCTCTCATTTTCAACCAAAGCTTTCCATTTCTTGAAGTATCAAATACATCAAATTTATTTTGAATACAATAGATCCAAGTTTTTCTGGTTGCATCATCAATAAAAGTAACATAATAATGAAAGCCACTAAGAGATGATACCTGAGCAGGTCCGCATACATCTATATGCACAAGCTCTAATTTTTCACTCTTCTTTTCTTTCACAACTAGAAGGAATCTGACTCTCTTCTGTTCTCCATAAACACAATTCTTACAGAATTTTAAACCAACATGCTTCAAACCTGGCAACAAATTTCTTGAGTGAAGAATCTACATCCCCTTCTCACTCATGTTCCTAAGCCTATGATGCCACAATGCCATATCTACTCCTGTAGAGGTTAAATCATTAACAAAATTAGAAATATCATTGCATAAATACAATGTACCAACCTTTTCTCCTTTTTCTATTACCAGGTATCCTTTAGTTACCTTCCAGGTTTTATCTGTAAAAGTAGTCACACAGGCTTCACATCCCAACTGCCCTATTGAAATAAGATTTTTCTTTAGATCTGGAACATGCCTTACCTCCTTCAATAGTCATTTATTTCCATTCTATTGTTTTATGAAAACTGTACCCATTCCAATGATTTTACAAGGTTTATCATCACCCAATCGAACTTGTCGAAAAGCTCCTTGAATGTGATCATCGAAATGTTTCCTATTAGGTGTGGCATGGAATGAGGCCCTTGAATCTACCACCCAAACATCAACAATATTTTCTAAAGAAAGAATCAAAGCACGTTACAACACATCACCTGTTACATTCGCTTCATGATTATTTTCTTACTGTGCTTCTCCTTCTTTTCCCTTTCGAGACTTGCAGTATTTCTTCAGATGTCCTTTCTTCCCACATTTCCAACACGCTATCCCCCATCTGGACTTGGATCTGGCTTTCCTTTACTTACTGCGATATCCTGGGCTATTTTCTCTTTCCATTTCTCTTCCCCTAGTCTCTGCAGTCAAAGCATTACCTGATGTCTCACTGGAGCTTTTCCGTCGCATTTCCTCACTAAGGATTACATCGACAACATCATCAAACTTTAAATTAGTAGATCCAGAGACAGAGTTACTAATGGCCATAACTAAGCCATTCCAAATTTCTAGCAATGAGCATAGAAATAACAGAGCCCTAACTTCATCATCAAAAGTTACCCCTACAAAACTTAACTGACTGGTAACTGTATTAAATTCATTTAAATGATCAACAACAGATCCACCTCTTGACATTTTCATATTAAATAAATGCTTCATAAGAAATACCTTATTTGAGGTTGAGGGTTTTTCATATAATTTAGCCAATGTTGACACTAAACCCTCTGCTTTCATTTCCTTTAAGATATTAAATGCTATCGATGTCTTTAGGCACAACCATATTGTTCCAAGTACCTTTTTGTCAAGAATATCCCATTCTATGTCTGTCATACTCGTCGGCTCCTTTTCCTTTCCACTCAATGGTTGGTACAGGTCTCTCTGATATAGATAATATTCCATTTGTATCTTCCACGGCTGGTAGTTTTGGCTGTTGAATTTTTCGACCCTAAACCTACCATCTTCTGCCATTGCTCCCACTCGAACCAAGAACCCTTCTCTCCTGCGAGTTTATCAGTCAAATAGACCTTCGGCTCTGATACCAGTTGTTAGAAAAATATATATTACAGAGCAACGGAACACATAAATATATTTCAGAAATATAAACATAGAAAATGCATAAAACAAGAGAGACACAAATATACGTGGTTCACCCAATTTGTTCTACGTCCACGGAGAAACAGCCAGTCCTTCCTTTTATATTATCCAACAAACTAAGGAGATACAACCTACATCAGATCCATTGTAATTCTCTCTTCTCTCTCACTCAATCTCCTTTTTCTTCTCGCTCAGAATACTGATCTACATAGATGCAGCACAATTCCCTCATATATAGCAAGGGGTTGCCTTCTAGGGAAAAAACCCCTAAATTAAACATAACTTCTACCATTAGATCTTTGTCTAATGAACGACCCAGATTGATTACAAAATTACAATCCCTGCAGTGAATATTTTACGGGTGGAATTGCCGCCCCAATACGAACTGGGGTCCAATGCGACGATACCTTTGAATATAGAAGATAATCAGGCTCCACACCCAATAGTATACATTCATTGTGTCATTTTCCCTAACACCTTGATTGATATTGGGGCTTCCATTAATTTGATGATAAAAGAACCCATGCCAAAGATAAACCTCCAAGGATCCTTGAGAAAGACCACTACAGTGTTGTAACTTTCAAATAGGTTTGTAGTGGCTCCTAAGGGAGTTTTTGAGGACGTAATGGTCTCTATTGACTCCTAGGAGTATCCTACTGACTTCCTGGTTCTCCAGATCAAAACTAAATTCAATAGTTATCCTCTCATCCTTGGAAGACCATGGCTAGCCACTGTTGATGCTTACATAAGTTGTAGGGCCGAGAACATGACCATTAAGAATGGGCATTTGTTCAAACAGTTGGTATTGTACCCTCCTTCTCGACAATTGATCGAGCATGACTTACCACTATGGGGGTAGGAGGAGGAGGAAGATGATGTGTATCATACAACATCCCATCCAATATTTATCATAGATGATGTTATAAGTGGGGTACAACTTGATGAAGATGACCTCATTGACAAAATTCTCTAGAACCAACCCCCCAGTAAATTGCCTCTTGATGAGTTTGTGAAGGAATATCAAGGTAATCCTTGGACTAAGTATGCCTTGTTGACCCAAGTCTTGCACATATCAAAATTGTAGAATTTGGTCCATCTAGAACCTTAAATATTAATCCCTCCCTCTTAGCCAACCAAGAAGAGAAGTTTTGCAATATGCTGAGAGAGCACTTATATGCTTTTTCTTGGAACTATAAAGAAATGAAAGGGGTGCATCCTTTGGTTTTTACTCATCACATCTACATAAAGGATGGATGAAAACCTATGCGCCAACCTCAAAGGAGAATGTACCTAGCCCTCAAAGACATAGTAAAGGAAGAGTTTCAAAAGTTGTTGGATGCAGGGTTCATATACCCCACCTCAAATAGTGAGTGGGTGTTCCCTCTATTTTTGGTTCCAAATGTAGAAATTTTGAATAATATGACACTTATTCATAGAGATTATCCTCATTATACACTATTTGCAGAATCATGCATAATACATAACCTCCTCTACGTTGATCATCAATTTGCAGAATTAAAACATCAATCGCATGCGCACATTGAAACATCAATCACACATATCAACACAGTATATCATGGGGAAATCATACAGCTGAAAACCCCCAACTATCTGTATATTGTATTGATTGAGAACATGTAACAATACATAGTACAATACTCCTCACAAGTACTCAATACTATCTCCACCTATTACACACAAACTAGCTCAGATCTGAATCAATAACTGGCTCGAATCTCCTTCGCTGCTTGCCTGCCTCCATTGTGAAATCCTGCATGAGAATAGATGAGAATGGCTGATCCAAACTCGTATCTCCCTTGGCTGAACCATGCAGTCCTCATTAGCAATACTCAATCCATTTATTGTGTAAATCTCATGCACAACTATAGTCACAACTAACAGTTGTCTTGCCCTTTCACTCACCTCTAACACTTGTCTCCACTGAACTGTCCATGCATTGAGTTAACTGATGTATTCTTTAGTTGATTT
>APFE030888050.1:0-19598 GCA_000404065.3 Pinus taeda | reverse complement strand
TTTTCTAGTTTTTAGGAGATATTAATAGATTAGTTTAAATATTTTATTTTTGCATTTTGTAAGATAATTATTACTCAAATCTAATTGTGGAATGCCATATTTTAATTTTCAAATTATAAATTTTAATATCTAAATAAGTTCAATTTTCTAAAAGAATTAAAATCTATTTTTCCCTTCTTAATCAAATTTTACCTTAATTCAAATTATGATATAATATATATTTATCGTATTATATATATATATAATATATATATATTTTTTAAGAAAAATTTTTGTCAACATTTTAATCCACGTCACCTAATTTGAATTATGATGAGTGAATTTTAAATGAAATTATTTTTAATGAGATTTTTTGAAATTTTCTAATATAACTTCAAAATGTATAATTAATTTTGAAAATCACTTTTTAAATTAATCCATAAATAACTTCTACATAAAATTATATATATGAAATTTAATGTGTAAATAGATTAAAAACATGTTTAGCTTCTCAATGCAAGCTTGTTGGGCATCCCTAATGACACGAGGGCTAATTGTGATAAAAAAGGGAGTGGGTTCAAAACCTAAAATGGCACTTATTAATCTAACTGCCGCAGGATCTCAATCTTTGAAATCTTGTAACGTGCAACCTCAAACTGTAGAATAATAATCAAATAGATCTACTAAACTAACTCTACCATAAAATGCAATTTGCAGGCAAAAGATATTTGATATAAATTAAACTAACTCTACCATAAAAATGCAATTTGCACGCAAAAGATATTTGATATAAATTTTCATACTTTTTAGTTATAAATCATGTTTTATTTCATTATTTATTTATAAAAATAAGTATTATTTATCCATAAATATAAAATTAAATAAATTTTATCACAGGTGACTGCATGAAGTTTCTGGACAAGATAATTCTGTTTGAAAAGAAAGTACATGAATTTCCTCAAATTAAGGTTCTTATTGGGGGAACTTAAATTTATTTTACTGATTTCACCGTCAGGAGAATACAGTGGTAGTGTTGGGGAGGATTCCGATGAGATTAAATTTATGAGAATAAATGTAGGATCCTTGGTATTAATCTTTATTAGAATAAATGTAGGATACTTGGTATTACATTAAAGATTAAGTAAAATTATAATAATTTATTAATCAAATAATATATCAAAATTAAATAAAAATTTCGAGATAAAATCAAAATTATCTATTATTATAATATGTTCATATTCGATGCGTGATGCCCGCTAAGTATTATTAAAGCCCAGCCGTTTACGTGGTAGCTAAAACATAATTTACATTATAAATCAATTGACACCTCGTTGTAGACGGTAGCAGACAGTGAGTACAGGAATCATCTAGAAGTATAGCGAAAGCGCAATTTACGGGAGTGGGCTTGCGTTTGTCAGAGGCTAGCGCAATTTACGGGGGTGGGCTTGCGTTTGTCAGAGGCAGCATCATTGTGCGTTATTCTTTCTGACTCCGATAATGCAACTTGGGTTTGTATTACGCTCCTCCAACGTTCAAACCACACCGGAAATACATATATCCGGTGCAGTGTTCAAACAGGTCAGGCATGCCAAATAGTGGGCGCGTTTGTATTACACTCTAACGTTTAAACCACATCGGAAATGCATATATCCGGTGGACTGTTCAAACCAATTTGGGTGCCACGCGTGTGTGACAGGTAAGGAATGCCAAGTAGTGGGTGCCACGCGTGTGTGACAGGTAAGGAATGCCAAGTAGTGGGTGAATGTAGATGCCAACTAGTGGGCGTGAGTTTGTGAGAGGCAAGTTTGTTATATTCTCTGACAATAAAGAATCATCTTACGCTCCAACGTTCAAAGCACACGCGAAATCCATATATCCGGTGGACTGTTCCAGATGAGTTGATCAAACGTTTTAACTACACAGGAAATGCATATATCCGGTGGAAATATATAGCCGTTCAACGAACTTGGTAAATCGCTATCATCCTCCTCTATCCATCTATGTTCAGATTGTGTGCTGGGCTGTGGTTGGAGTCAGAGGTCAGTATGTTTAAGTCTCTCTGGTTTGAGTCAGAGGTGAGTAAGTTTAGGTCTGTGGTTTGAGTATGGGTATGTGTCGGTCTGTTATCTGAGTAGATAGAGGAGGAGGGTTTGCAATTTTTGGTTTCATGGAGATCAATGATCCTCTTTCAGTATGGTATGCACGCCATCAAATTCTATTTCTGTATGCAATTCTATTTAGTAGCTCTGTTTTTTTCTTTTTTCTTGATTATAAATTATTCAATTGCCATTTACATACTGATGTAAATAATGTTGCTGATAAATGTTTAAAAATGATGCAGGTCATTGAGGCTGTGGTTAACGATGGCTAAACAAATGAAATAAATACATGGAATCCCACCTCCAATTCCAGGTATGGCCTTTCAATTAATATACTGTACGATCTGAAATATTGCATATGAAGGTGTACACAATGTGATCTAGCTTACCATCCCGGCAGCAACAGGGTATTCCTTTATGTGTCACCCTATTCCTCTATGTTTTGTAGGCCATTCGATATGTGAGAAGGACCTGTAACCTTCAACCCATAATCTTGTTGTATGGTTAATCTCCACACCTAGAAGTAACCCCTGAATAGTGATTTCCATATTGAGATGCCGGTCGTAGGGGGCAGAAAAGACGCTAGCTACATACTCTGCATAGCCAGACTAATAGCCAGCACTGGCACTAGTCATAGCTTCTCTGCATAACACAACCACTAGCTTCTCATGCGCAGGTAGATTAAGCAGGAAGGCACCGCCAAAAATAAACCTCACCCTGGCATATATAGAGGCACCTCCAAAAACCTTATAGGGCAAGACCGTACAGAGTCAGATCTAAACCCAGCCCTTTCTATTCATTCTGCGACTCAAAAGCTAGACAAATAGCCTGGCACTAGTCATAGAACCAATTGCTTAACCACTACTGTCACTAGTCTTAGAACCCTTAGGTATGAGTCATAGAGGCACAACCACTAGCTTCTCATGCATACACAAAAGGTAGATTAGTTTGCCTAACACAACCTTTAGCTTCTGCTGCATACCCCAACCACTAGCTTCTCATGAGCTGGTAGATTAATTGGGAAGGCATCGCCAAAAATTAAACTTACCCTGCATATACAGAGGCACCGCCAAAATCCTTATAGGGCAAGAATCTAGACCCAGCCCTTGCTATTCATTCTGCAATTCTACATAATGGTGTTGGGAGCCAGAGATGTGTGAGAGAAGCAAAGGCTCCCATCCAATTGGGTATCTAATGCCAACGAACTCCCTGTTTCCCCGACGACCATGCAGGCTTAATTATTTAATATTTAAAAGTTTCGTCCTCCAGCGCTGGGAGGAAGCGGCTTAATTCTTTAATATTTGAAAGTCTCAAATATTTTCTAATTAAAAACTGCTCAGATTTTGACTGCTGGTGGGGCTGTGTTTAATCCTGTTTAACTGACTTCTCCGGATTTAGATGAATGATAAGGCCGACTACCTAACCAATTTTTGTTTTTCTGGCCCTAACAGAGTACTTGCATTTCGTTTATTGCATTCGATCCGACCAATAGCCTTAATCGCGCGAAATGGCGAGAGAATCTGTTTGTGGGATTTGTAACAGCTTGAAGAGGAACCTTGGCAATGACTGAGCTTTTATATATTTATAACGCTAACTAACAGTCGTTCTTACCTCCGATTCATCCAGCCTACTTGCGTTTAAACTGACTACGCAACTCCAATAATTAAGACCATACGTTGTCGGTTGCCTTCCCTTCCTGGAAGTTAAAAATGCTTTTCATGCTGTATACCGATTCCCATGAAACTTTTTCTGGGGAGGAAGCTGCTTAATTTTATAAAATTTGAAAGTTTCAAATATTTTTTAATTAAAAACTGCCCATATTTTGATCACAGCCCCAAACTATAAAGTAATAGATATGTATTTGTACCAAACTTAATTCAATTCAATGTCATTTGGAATATTTTTTAAGCAAAACTTGTGAGACTGAAATTTTATGTGACATTTTTATATTACAAAAAAATTAGAGTCATCCATATGGTGGGTTCTACTTTCTTGAAATCTTAAAAACATACAGTCTAGTTGATCTTGATCATTACTGCTCAATGGGAAAGTATTATAATCCATGTGATTCCATTAAACTTCTTTTCTTGCTACCCATGGGAGTTCCTCTAAGCCTTAAAGTAGGTAGTTTACATTCCAAGGATTTATGAAGGGCCTTTTTAGGTGCTTTGATTAAGGAGGTAATTTTAGGTGGGTTCATTAAGGAGGTACTTTCATCATTTACTTAAAGAATTAGGTTATTGAGTTTGGTTCATTCTAGTTGTCAAAAAAATTTCAACATTTTTTTCCTTTTAATGTAGTAGAAAATTTTATGATATTTAAAATTATGAATTTAGTTATTATTTAAATGAATTATTAGAAAATTTTACCATTCTCACTCTCATTTCATTGCAAACTATACTTGTTCTATTTACTACATTCACACTTTACTTCAATGCAAAATATTCATACTGTACACCACTTTCACACATCATTGCAAATATCTCTCATAGTTCATTTCAAACAACTAATTTCTTCTTATGCAAATATTCCTTGTATTGCACCTCTTGACACCCACTTTCACTTCACACTGTACATTAAACTTGCACCTCTAGATTCTCTTCAATTTCTAGATACTCCTTCATCTTGTGCATGACACTTCTAAGCTTTGGATTTGCTCTAATGAAATTATTTAATTATTATTTCAAATACACTTTAGTAAAATCACTTTCAAATGGTTATGAAAGCTATCTTCTTCATTAAATTCTTGTTATTATATTAGATTTGTAAATTAAAGCATACTTTTATAGCTTTGCACAATAATATTGTATTAATGTTTTTTCCTTAATTAATTATCATGTTGTATATATATATATATATATATATTATATATATTCCTTCTTTATGAATTGCTGGCATTTAATTATGTTACTAGTTGTTAGAAAGGGTTTCTATACTAACAATATCATTTCAATGTTGTATGATGCAAAAAATTTATCAATACCAAGTTGCTCCTTAATTGAAAACATTATATCTTTTTATGTTTTGTAAATTTGTAATTACAACAATTTGTATTTTTTGTTGTTGTTGTTTAAATGGGCCCATCAAAGAATGTAAATTAATAGAAGCTATTATTAATAAAATGAGTAGGCTTTTTTTTTTTTCTGTGGAGGGGAATTCAACCCCTCCAAAAGGCTCTTAGGAAGGTTAAATTCTAACCCTCCTTCGAGTTGTGTTCCTTGTGCTCATGGTTTTCATGATCTTTAGTTTATAGTAACTTCAATCTTCTCAAACACAAATACACTATTTTGTTATAATAAATTATTTAACATTTATTCACATAAATTATTTAACATTTTTTTAAATTTTTAAACATCTTCCCTAGATACACACAAATGGAAAAATCACTTTTATTCACATAAATTATTTAGCATTTTTTCAGTGTTTTAAATATCTTCTCTACATACACACAAATGGCAAAATCACTCTTTTTCACATAAATTATTTAATATTTTTTCAACATATACACATAAATGAAAAATCACTCTTATACACATAAATTATATATCATTTATAACATGTACTTATATATTTTTTAAATTTCTAATTTTTGTTTGTTTTGATTTTCAATGTTTTGGTCTTTATTTTGATTTCTGATCTTTTCAATTGTTTAATTATAAATATGTTATTAAGATATTTATATTATATTTTTTCCTTATATGAAATAAGGATCATTTAATATTTACCTTGATATTTTTATAAATTTAAATTAAATACCAATATATTATTTAGAGTTTGTAAATATTTAAATGTTTGTATTATTTATTTATATTAATTTATTATATCTAAATGTTTGTGTATTATTGGTTTTATTATTTATATATATAATAAACATATTTTTAAAGATTTTATATATATCTATATATAAATGAATGTATTTGGGTTATAATGTATGCTTTGGATTGTGTTTTATATGTATATGAATGTACTATTTTGAGAATTGAAATAATGTTTTTATTTGTTGCATTTCAATAGTTAGAATTTATTTGTTTAGGTTTTTATTTTGATTTGTATCAATGCATAGGATATCTATTTCTATATTGTGCGTGTGTGAATGTATTATAGAGAGTATTTGTATTACTTGTATGTATTTTTTTTCGAGTGTTTATTTTTCTATGTTTATGAATGTCTCATTTTGCATGCTTTTGAGTATTCCTTCATTGTTTATTTGTATCTCTATGACTGTAATGTTTGAGTATTCCCTGAGTGTTAGAGTAGTGGTTTCATTGTTTGTGTGTATATAAATGTATTTTTATGAATAGTTGTTTGTATTATTTTGAGTATTTTTCAAGATTCCTTCATTATTTGCTCGTGTGTGTATTTTTTGAGTATTCTTGTATATGGATATTGTTTACTTGTATGTATATGAATGTGTTATTTATTGTATTTGTATATGTATTATTTACTTGTATATGTCTATGAATGTATTATTTGCTATACTTGTGTGTCTATTATTTACTTATATTCTTTACTAGGTGTATGAATCTATTTTTTGCTACATCTATATTATATAGAGTATCATAGAGAGTATTGTATTACTAGTATGTATTTTTTTGGAGTGTTTATTCTTCTATGTTTATGAATGTCTCATTTTGCGTGCTTTTGAGTATTCCTTCATTGTTTATTTGTATCTCTATGAGTGTAATGTTTGAGTATTCCTTGAGCATTAGAGTAGTGGTTTCATTGTTTGTATGTATATAAATGTATTTTTATGAATAGTTGTTTGTATTATTTTGAGTATTTTTCAAGATTCCTTCATTATTTGCTTGTGTGTGTATTTTTTGAGTATTCTTGTATATGGATATTGTTTACTTGTATGTATATGAATGTGTTATTTATTGTATTTGTATATGTATTATTTACTTGTATATGTGTATGAATGTATTATTTGCTATACTTGTGTGCCTATTATTTACTTATATTCTTTATTAGGTGTATGAATCTATTTTTTGCTACATTTATATGTGCATTTTTTATCTGTATTCATTGTAAGTGTATAAATATATTATTTATGTGTATGAATATATTCTTTGCAACATTTATATGTGTTTTGTTTACTTGTATTCTTTGTATGTGTATGAATGAATTCTTTATGTGTGTATGAATCTATTCTTTGTTACATTTGCATGAGTCTTGTTTACTTGTATTCTTTGTATGTGTATCAATGCATTATTTATGTGTGTATAAATCTATTATTTACTATATTTGTATGTGTCTTCTTTACTTGTATTATTTGTATGTGTATCAATGTATTCTTTATTTGTGAACGAATCTATTCTTTGCTACATTAATGTGTGTCTTTTTTACTTGTATTTTTTCTATGTGTGTCAATGTATTCATTATGTGCATATGAATCTATTATTTGCTACATTTGTATGTGTCTTGTTAAATTGTATTATTTGTATGTGTGTGAAAGTATTTTGTGTATATGAATATATTATTTGCTACATTTTTATGTCTCTTGTTAAATTGTATTCTTTGTATGTGTGTGAAAAAATTCTTTGTGTGTATGAATCTATTCTTTGCTATATTTGTATGTACCTTGTTTAATTGTATTTTGTGTATGTATATGAATGTATTCTTTATGCGTGTTTGAATCTATTCTTTGTTACATTTGTATGTGTCTTGTTTATCTTTATTCTTTGTATGTGTATAAATGTATTATTTATGTGTATGAATTTATTCTTTGCTACATTTGTATGTGTCTTGTTAACTTGTATTCTTTGTATGTGTATCAATGTATTATTTATGTGTGTATGAATCTATTATTTGCTACATTTGTATGTGTCTTGGTTACTTGTATTTTTAATGCTTTTATATATATCTATATATGAATGAATGTATTTGGGTTATAATGTATGCTTTGGATTGTGTTTTATATGTATATGAATGTACTATTATGAGAATTGAAATAATGTTTTTATTTGTTACATTTCAATAGTTAGAATTTATTTGTTTAGGTTTTTATTCTATGTTTATGAATGTCTCATTTTGCATGCTTTTGAGTATTCCTTCATTGTTTATTTGTATCTCTATGAGTGTAATGTTTTAGTATTCCCTGAGTGTTAGAGTAGTGGTTTCATTGTTTGTGTGTATATAAATGTATTTTTGTGAATAGTTGTTTGTATTATTTTGAGTATTTTTCAAGATTCCTTCATTATTTGCTTGTGTGTGTATTTTGTGAGTATTCTTTTGTATGGATATTGTTTACTTGTATGTATATGAATGTGTTATTTATTGTATTTGTATATGTATTATTTACTTGTATATGTGTATGAATGCATTATTTGCTATACTTGTGTGTCTATTATTTACTTATATTCTTTATTAGGTGTATGAATCTATTTTTTGCTACATTTATATGTTCATTCTTTATCTGTATTCATTGTAAGTGTATAAATATATTATTTATGTGTATGAATCTATTCTTTGGAACATTTGTATGTGTTTTGTTTACTTGTATTCTTTGTATGTGTATGAATGGATTTTTTATGTGTGTATGAATCTATTCTTTGTTACATTTGCATGTGTCTTGTTTACTTGTATTCTTTGTATGTGTATCAATGTATTTTTTATGTGTGTATAGATCTATTATTTACTACATTTGTATGTGTATCAATGTATTCTTTATGTGTGAACGAATCTATTCTTTGCTACATTAATATGTGTCTTGTTTATTTGTATTTTTCTATGTGTATCAACGTATTCATTATGTGTGTATGAATCTATTCTTTGCTACATTTGTATGTGTCTTGCTAAATTGTATTATTTGTATGTGTGTGAAAGTATTTTGTGTGTATGAATCTATTCTTTGCTACATTTGTATGTGTCTTGTGAAAGAATTCTTTGTATGTGTGTGAAAGAATTCTTTGTGTGTATGGATCTATTCTTTGCTATATTTGTATGTAACTTGTTTAATTGTATTGTGTGTATGTGTATGAATGTATTCTTTATGTGTGTTTGAATCTATTCTTTATTACATTTGTATGTGTCTTGTTTACCTATATTCTTTGTATGTGTATCAATGTATTCTTTATGAGTATGAATTTATTCTTTGCTACATGTGTATGTGTCTTGTTAACTTGTATTCCTTGTATGTGTATCGATGCATTCTTTATGTGTGTATGAATCTATTATTTGCTACATTTGTATGTGTCTTGTTCACTTGTATTCTTTGTATGTGTATCAATGTATTCTTTATGTATGTATGAATCTATTATTTGCTACATTTGTATGTGTCTTGTTTAATTGTATTCTTTATATGTGTGTGAAAGTATTCTTTGTGTGAGAATCTACTCTTTGCTACATTTATATGTGTCTTGTTTAATTGTATTCTTTGTAAGTGTGTGAAAGAATTTTTTCTGTGTATGAATCTATTCTTTGCTGCATTTTTACATGTCTTGTTTAATTGCATTTTGTGTATGTGGATGGATGTGGAGTAGTGATCATACTTCTCAAGTTCTTCTTGTCTCCTCAGATTATCATGAATCAAAGAGTGGCCCTCCCATCCCAGTTGTTTAGGCGAGTCCTTCTCCTATTCCTACAGAGCATGGGGACAATCATATGATGCCCCCACCAAGTAGTCTTGTCATTTCCTTATATTAGAGTCAATTGACTGCTTTTCGCCTTCTATCTTATGTGCCTTTCTATTAGCATCATGTCTTCTACTACTTGGCAATCTTTGGGTTACCCATAGCTTGTGCCTATCACCCAGAATTTGTTGGCTTTCAACAAAGGAACGAGTGAGCCCTTAGGGATCCTTCTGAAGTTCCCTATTACTTTGAGAGGAAATACCATCTATATAGATGTGATGGTAGTACAAGGTCCCTTAGATTTAAATCTTCTCCTTGAATGTGACTATGTTTATGTCATGGGAGCTCTTGTTTCTTCACTTTTCCATGTGGTCTGTTTTCCACACGAAGGGAGAATCATGGCCATTGATCAATTGTAGTTCATTGGTCACCACGTGCCTCTTATGAAATCATCGTCCTTTATTGGTTCATGTTTTCAAGTAGTACCCTCCCCACCACAATTCAATTATGTGGCCACCTATTCCGTCTCCACATCCGTTGATGATCACACAGATGGTATAGTATATTATATACTGGGGGCATTGGCACCTGATTTGTCACTAGTACCAGTTGACATGTGTTCCTCCGAGAGCTTAATTCTCCCATCCAGTGAGGACCTCTTGGGAGCCATGTTCCTGTATGGTACATGAATAGACCTTGGAGCATAGTTCTTTGTCTTGTGTCAAGCTCCTTAAAAAATGAAACAAGGAGTCAAAGCATAGTTCCTTGCCTTGTGTCAAGCTCATTAAACAATGACACAAGAGGTGTGAGCATAATTCCTTGTCTTGTGTCAAGTTTGTTAAAAAATGAATCAAGGAGTTTGAGGATAGTTTCTTCCTGTATCAACCTCATTAAAAAATGAAACAAATGTCCTAGGATATTTCTTTTACTATGCCAACCTCATTAAAAAAATGAAAAAAACTCCCTTTAACAAATCGAGTCTTTGATTAAGATCTTGTAAAATCCTAGTCGAGTCTTTCTTGGATCTCGAGAGTGACCTTCATTCCATCCACCTCACTAAATGAAATGAATCTTGGGGGGCATGTACCTGAAATTGAGTCATTATGTTGGGGGAATGCAAACTTATTGCAAGCATAGTTTTTTGTTTCAAGCCTGTAAAAAAATGAAACCAAGCTCAAGCAGATTTTTTCATTTGATGCTTTTGTAAACATGAAACCAAATTCAAGCAGAGTTTTTCATGGTTCAATCTTGTGTAAAAATGAACCCATATCCAATTTACATCTTGTGATTATCATTTTTATCAACTAATTTCTTCTAGATGAGCCTTGGTTGTTCCATTCCATCGCCACCATCTATTTGGAGGATCATTTGCTTTCACTTGGTTGTTTTACCCTTTCTTAAGGAACTGTAAGGATGAGTGGTTTTATTAGCCAACCTCTTGACCATTACATGTTTTGAGTAGTTCCATCATTACTAGAACCAGTTTCTATCCCTTTATACCACTCATTCCTTCAGGACAAGTCACCTTTAAGATCTTTTTTGACTCATAAAAAATGAAAAGATTACTGAGTAGTTTTCGTTTTTAGACCCGTTAATGAAAATAAAACTAGGGAGTCATATTTGAGCTCTTTTCTAACTCTCAAAATATGAAAATATTGTCAAGCTCTTCTCATTTTGAACTCGTTAAAGGTTACAAAACATCATTTACCAAGTATACTTTTACCCCATTTTTGGGCTAGGATAAAATATTTATGAAAAAGGAATACCTTAGTCAAACATGACTAGGAGGTTCTCTCGAGTAATTTTTTCTACCTTTTCTGGATCGAGGGACTTGTCATTATGATGAGACTGAGCTACTCCTTTCTAGGGCTTGTAAAACTTACTAGGATGGATCCATCGAAAGGATGGACTTATATTACAAGCATATGTTATCCCCATTAAGGTTGCGTAAAAATAACTAGGGTACTCGCCAGAAATGGTGGCGGAAAATTGGATGTATTTCATTGGTTGTATTCTTCACTTCAGACAAGATTTCGCCCTTGAACATTAACACACATTTGTTATTCATGTTGGTTTTTGGAACATCCTCTCACTATCACTTTCCTCCCTAGCTTTTGGGTTATCCATTTTAAACCTCTCATATGATATTTTCCATGTTACCATGACCTCTGATCCTATGATGTCAAATGTTGCCAAACTCTGGAGTCATGTCATCCACATATTCAAGAGAAGTCTTCCTACACATACATTGTCTGATCATATGTCACCATCTTGGATTGCTCTCATTCATTTTGTTTCCCGTTTCGTGTCAATGATAAAGCATTCATTATGACCTTCCTTCAAGAGATTGCTTCATGTCAACTTCAGCTCATTATCCAAGAAGTTGATCTAGAAACCCGCTTCTAGTATCTTAGAGCTTGCATACCTCAATGGAAAGTTCTTCGCACTCGATGACGGGTTCTCATCATTTGCCTTCAATCGAATGACTTCACGAGTGTTCGACTTTAGTTCCTTATTCACACTTCGTTAATTGTATTGAGAGTACATTGAGATCCATTGACATTATGGGTGGCTTCTGTCGCAATTGTTAACGGTTCACATCATTGGCCGATAATCATGTGATTTTCTAGCATGTTTGACTTCACCACATCTATTCACATGTTAGAATTTGTACTTTGCTTGGGTTGTGTTGGAGCAGAAGACCTTGGGCTTAGATCGCAAAAGTCTAGGTTGCAAGGAGTTGGAGGTATTCATGGTTATATACATGATTATTTAGATGGATGGCTGCAGACATGTCGTGGGTATCATTTTGATCCTGCTTATTCGAATGGCTACAACCACACCGTGGGTCTTTTCATTCTGATCCTCTCTATGCAGATGGTTGCACCCATGCCGTGGGTATGTTTCATATGATCATTTCAGTGGGATGGTTGCGTCCATGCTAATGATCCATGCACATGATCCATTTCTTGATGGATAACTGCACTTATACCATGGATTCATGTATTGTTATATGCCTCTCATGTTTATCAGGCATGACTATCATATTTCAGATACGTACATGTATGTTTGATTTACAAGTCTTTCGATGCTGGTATTCCCATTCCTCGTGTCATCTTAAGTCATTTTAGCCATTGCTCTCAGCTTTGACTTCATGCTTTAGGGGGCATATGTTACAAAATAATTTTTTACTCTCCTATCGCTCCCTGTTCCTGATCCCGAAGAAGCCTAGTAGTGACTATTGTGTTATACTTTTACCATGAAACCTATGCTCTTACATCCTTTGAAGTTTGAATAAAGTATTCCCCAATCCCTTTAGAACATTTCTACAGCATCCTTCTTAAAACCTAGTTTTTAAGATCAATGCTCTTTCCCAGTGTCTCACCTGTGCCGATGGCAGAAGTTTACACTATGACCCATGCCGATCAGTGCTATTGTTAGCCCAATACCCATGACGGTCTACTTATGGAAAGTTTTTATAAGAGGAAATGGAGTTTCATGTCTAGAAACTTCTAGTGGCGATGCGTTGGATGTTTGTTTGGTTGGATAAGGGTCGAGAACTCCATATAAGATTATTTCCCCCTTAAAAATGGACCTTCCCAAGGGGATAAGACCTTTTTCCCCTCTTGAGTGGATCTCATCCTTATCTTCCTCTCCCTATATAAACCACTTCCTCTTACCCTTTTTGGTTACAATATAAAAAACTAGTTGTAAAATTATGAAATATTTTTCCCTTTTCTTGCTACAGGTATATTTCCTCCTAATTATACTATGGTGCAGAAGAAGCATTTGGTGGTTAGATCAATAGACTATCAACTTATTGCACAACAACTGTATAAAATGGGTATCGATCAAGTTTTATTCCACTCTATCCTTAATCATGAATGTGAAGGTGTATTATGCAAATGTCACGTTGGGGTTGTAAAAGTTCATCTTGGAGGGAAAGCTACTACTCAGAAAGTTCTACAAGTTGGCCTTTGGTGGCCGACTCTCTTTAAGGATGCAAAAGAATACGCAAAGACTTGTGATGTCTTTCAATGGGTTGGCCAAACATTGCCTTTTGATGAAATACCTTGATATCTTGTACAAGATCTTGTTTTTTTTAGAAATGGGTGGTTGATTTCATTGGGTGTATTCATCCTCTTACTCTTCATTTGAATACTCAACATATAATTACCATGGTGGATTATTTGACTCATTGGGTAGAATTTGCTCCAGTTAAATATTTCACTACTGATATGGATGCCCTGTTTATATTTCAAAACATTATTACCATGTTTTGTTGTCCATGAAGTCTTACAAGTGATCAAGATTCCCATTTCATAAATGAAACTGTCAAGGTTCTACTGCAGAATTTTATGAAGAAAAACCATAAGGGAACTCCTTATCATCTGGAAGCTGGTGGGACTATTGAATATTGTAATAAAATTTTCGAGAAAGGAATTACTAATGTTTTATCTACAAACAAACATGATTAGGATGAATGAGTCCCTACTACTTTGTGGGCCTACTGAGCTACATTCAAGCGGTTTCAAAAGTACATTCCTTTTCAATTGGTTTATGGGAAATAATTTTTTGTTCCTGTTGAGTTTATTATTCCTAATATTTTCATTTCTCATGAAAATGAAATTTATTAAGATGAGTCCATTACTAACAATTGTGTGAATTATCGCAGCTAGATGAGTCCCAATTTCTCACTTATTTTCATCAAGTTGTTGAGAATGAGTGCTAGAAGGCTTGGCACATTCAAAAAATCAAAAAGAAATCATTTTCTGTGGGTGACCAAGTATTACTTTATGAAAACAATTATCACAAGAATCATGATAATCTTCAAATGCATTGGCTTGGTCGTTTTTGTTTTGTGGAAATGAAATATTTTGGCGTTGTTTTGCTTGCTCAATTACATGGTAGGATTTTCTCTGGATGGGTGAATGGCACTCACCTGAAGCCCTATTTTCCTGTTTCAGCTTCTAAATAATTTGGCCTCCCTTCATGAGAGTAGTAAGTAGGAGTTAGGATAGTTTCCTCACCAAGCATTTCAACATGTTAGTAGTTTGTGTTTTCAATATTTTATGCAAGTCTGTTCTCTTTTCAGTTGCAACCCATTGTGCTCATGGAAATTATTTTGTATATTATCTTGTCAGTGTCATTAATGCTTGTCTTATCTATCTTTATTTCCAGTCATTTCTGATTTAGCAACTAAATTTGTCTCCCAATGCCCGATAATATTTCCTTCTATAGTTAGATGTTATATTATGTCATGACATTCCTGAGTATGTGTTCAAATCGCATGAAATTAATTCAATTTTAACTCATATTTATCATACTTAATGGCTAAGTCCTCCACCCTGTCAAATTTTCTATATATTCCCACTCTTCATCTTCATTTTCATCTTTAATTTTCTCGCATTCTTAGTTTTTGCTCTCACTACGTTACCACTTATCTTTTTCGCCCCCCTGTTTTTTTTATTTATATCGATCATTATTTAACCATGGTTCACCAAGTTAGAACTTCTATCATATTGTAATTTACTTACTCTCATATTCACTAATAGGACAACCTCTTGGGAAAGTATCCCAAAGCCCATTTTGTCGATAATGAACTCTCTGATCCCACTTTGTTACTTGTGGTTTGGATCGATGTTTTTATGGAGCCCAATACCCTTTCCAATGCCCACTCTACCATGAAAGTTAGACCACTCTCTTTCCCTTGAAGCATTCCACTCTCCTTCTTATGCACGACTTACCTATTCTTGGCACCACTGGTGAGGTAATTTACTGCACCAAGTTACTAATCATTCAACTTCATTGAGGTTCTCTTCAGTTGTACAGGGAATACCACATTCATCCGGTACATATCTATAGAATCACAAGATTGTCCACTTACGGTGCCAACGTTGTCTAGGATTTTCCGAAAACTGCTAAATGTAGCAAGAATATAGATGAGAATAATTCGTATAAGAAGTATCGAACCACCAGAAAATAATATGTTGTGGATTTTTTCTTGATATGATCAATAATATGTCAATTCACATTGCTGCTACAATTATCGCCATCAAACCCATGTGTGATTATACTAGAGGATAATGTTTGTTTGATGCCATCTCAGTTGTAGAAGCTTGTGTATGAGGCGATCAGCTGCATTGGTCTAGCTATCTCCTTCATGAGTTATTTTAAGCCATCAATGACATTTTTGCTTGACCCACATATTTTATTTTTGGATTTCTGATTGTTTCCCTTATTATGTCGAAATGGTGTGCTCTAGAAGGTCGCAACCTTGGCATAATTGCAGAACATGAACCTATTTCATATTCTTATGCACCTTGGCATAACAATGAAGATATTGTCAAAAAAGAGTTTCATGATCTTTCATTTAGCCACTCGTTCAAAAAAATAGATGATGTGATTAGAACCATTTCATGGGTGTCGCTCCCGCTACTCATTCGGTACTCTCCTTAGACTTGGTTCAATATATATCATATTTCTTGTTATCTTTGGTTGATGCATGTCTCTCCTACAACTTTTTCTATGCATAAATTGTCATTCTACATAAGTGAGAATGATTTCCACTTTGAGGTCATCACTTGAACTTGATTGTCTCATGGCATCAGAATGGAAAGATCATATACAACTTTGATGAAATGAAACCTATCAAATATGCCCCTTCATCTTCGCGAAATCACTCTAAAGATATGTCAAAACATCTACAGCCCCTACTAAAGAAATATATGGAGTGCATGAGCTCAGCTCCTGCTACTTAGTCAGAGGTAGGCTCTTTCGTTCAAAAAAATAGATGATGTGACTAGAACCATTTCGTGGGTATCACTCCCTCTACTCATCCAGTACTCTCCTTAGGACTGGCTCGATATACCTCATATTTCTTCTTATATTCAGTCAATGCATGTCTCTCATACACATTTTTCTATGCATAACTTGTCATTCTACATAAGTGAGAATGACTTCCACTCTAAGGTCATCACTTGGACATTAGTCATCTCATGGCAACAAAATGGAAAGATCCTATACAACTTTGATGAAATGAAACCTATCAAATATTCCCCTTCATCTTTGCGAAAGCACTCTAAATATATTTCAGAAGATCTCCAACTCCTACTAAAGAAAGATAGGGAGTGCATGAGCTCAGCTCATGTACATCAAATCACTCCTATTTCTATTGCACCACCCACTATTGCATCCATCATTCGACCTGCCACCATCCTTACTTTCCTTTCACCTCGCCAAATCCACAATACTAACCCTACAACCACCTTCATCAACCTTGATATCAAGCCTCCATCCATCGATCATGTGTTTCCCATTGATGAAGAGAAACCCTTATCCCCACATACAACTTGCAAAGAGACACCCCATTCATCAAAAGAAACCTTTTCATACCATATTGACTCACTTATTTTCATTTATCAACCAAGAGATATGGAAAATAACTTTTCTTTTGTCACTTCTAATGGTTTTCCTAACACTATCATTCCCCCACCATCAACTGCTTCTCCTCCTGCTGCTACTTCACCTCATCTATATTCTTTTACCACTTCATTCATTTATGCCAAGCAAGTGGCTAATTTATGAAAGACCCTGAGTAGTGTCATCAAGTGATCTCCCTTCACTCACAACAACATAATCTCCTTAATTTTATTCTGACCCTTGTTATTCATAGAATTGAACATAATCAAAAAGTTGATATACAAAGAGAATCTTCATTACACGACTAGTCATAGTTCTTAGGTTCTAGTGGCCAACCACTGCAATTGTGATTTCCACCACCAAATACCATTTTAGTTGACACCCTTAGCATATTGTCTTCGCTGGAATTGTTCAAGTTTATTCATGACTCCGTGTCTAAGTTGGAGATTTGTCTTGTTTAGGCTGAGACTTGATGTGTATATCTTCAAGATACTTGTGAAGAATGGGAACAAAAACTCCATGTTTCCGCTACTTTATAAACTTTGTCGTGCCTTGAAAACGATGCAATATAAACTTAGGTAAATGATCTTCATTCCAAATTGCAATCAATGTGGCCCACACTTGCACCTTTTGCTGAAGAGTTTCCTAAATATTTCACCATCTATACCCGTACCAAATGTTTCACTTTTTATGAAGTGACATATAACTAAATTGTGGCCCATAACCTTACCTTCTAGGACAATGTTGCTACCTTATAGAAACCCACATTAGATCCCTAAGATATATTCAAGAACGAGATCCCCGATAAAATTAAGGAATTCACCTCTATCGTACACATATTTCCATAGTTTATGTAGGATTCACAATATATGATGAGTCAAATTTCTGACTACAGTGGTGTTCTAGCGAAGAAGAATAAAGTTATTGGTCCCTTGGGTGAGAATGTGAACAACCTCTTTCGGCAAGCGATGATGACCTTTGATCTAACAGTGAAGACACAACTCTTGGATAAAGTCGGTGACTTAGATGCTCATATTAACTAGTTGGAAGATGCATCATAGGTGACTAAATGTGTTCTTCACGACCTCAACCCATAAGAGAAAAGACACTTCCTCACTTTGAATAAACTATCTACTCTTGTTGATCAACAACTCCAGGAACTTGTATAGTTGTAGCCCATTGATCTTAGGGCACAGATAGTCAAATAATTTTCAAGCAAAGTTTCTACACTATTGGACCCATGGAACTCATATGTTTCTGCATACAAAAAATTTAAGGATTCATCTCTTCATATTGTTCCAGAGTTGTGTCATTCATTTAAAGTTACTGTAGCTGATCTGAGTAGAAGGCAACCTGCACAAAGTTTAGAAGCAACAATAGTAATACAATGCCCCAAGGACGAGTAAATGGATTTTGGTCGAGGCATGTTGGGTCCCTCATTTTTGAAGGAATATAAGTTGCGGAGGACATTTTAGACAAAGTTTCCAGAAGCAGAGAACTAGAAAATCAAAGCAGTAGTGGAATACTTGTTTTTGGATTTGCGCAGTGGAAAATAAGGACGCGCACCAAAGAAGATGGAGTTGATTTTGATATGGTCAAACAAAGAACCAAGGTAATGGCCCTAGGTATTGTAAAACCATGGATCAAGCAAGTGAGGCACTGAAGACTAGATCACCCGAGCATGACTATAAAAGAAGACAAAAGGTAGTGAGAAATAGTTAGATGATGCTACAAAGTTTAGATCATATTGTAAGCTTAAATAGTGTTTTATAGTTTGGACTACACTGCAAAGTCTTGATTTTTTTTAATGTTTGGAATCTGAGCTATATGAGAAAAAGACTTCTTACGGGTGGATCTAAACATGTAATGACCTATTTTGATACTTATTTTGAATTTTAACAAATGGACACAAGTTTGTAATTTTTGAAAAGATGTAATGGAGAGATGTTGTTGTAGTTAGGCTCTGATGTTTTAATAATAAAAGGAGAATGGGAGTTCTACTACATGCTTATGTATTTTTCACCCCATTTAAAATTCTTTGCATATGGTTACTTTCTATTAAATGTATAAGTTAAATACTTGTGAATGAATGTATGAATGGCTGCACAAGTTGTTTAGATATCTAAATCCATATCCCTTATGCGTTTTTATTGTTCTGTCTCACCTCGGGTGAGACTCTCCTTCAATTCAAGGGAGTGAAAATGTCGACAATGTGCTAGACTATGTAGAAACCTTTGTTGGAAACCTAGGACGAACGCAGGGTAAAAATTAAATTAAATTGTTCCTCCAACAAATAATATTAGAAAATATTACAATAATAATTTTCATACATTTATTAATATTAGAATATTTAATAAATATGTATGTAGACGTTCATAAAATTTAGTAGAAAAATTGTTATGCTGAGGCAAGTCTATTTTCGCACAATCAAGAGGGTATCATACACCAATTTGGTGTTGAGCTTGGTGGTGACATTAAAGTTAAATTATTATTTTTGTTATTATTATTATTATTATTATTATTATTA